>CAUYLG010014596.1:0-39831 GCA_963573385.1 Cacajao melanocephalus
TATTTGTGACATGGTAAAAGCCCCATAAAACTGCATACTTCAACCATACCTCGGCTTTCTGTTGAAACTGCTCTCTGTAACCCTGATGTGACAGGCAAGCAGTCCAAACCCACGCCATCTTGGCCCCTGCGACTTGTAATAGGTAACTAAGGTCTGTAATTTCCACCCTACCCAGACAGTGTGTAAACTAACGGTTATTTTGACTTCTGTGAACCACTTAAGTAACAATCGGAATGTCCAAAGTCCCCTGGCCCTTGGAATGTCTGAAGCCCCTCACCCTCACCCCCGCCCCTCACCCCCGAGGCGGTTTACGGGCATAAAAGGTCTTGACACCCTCCTTTCGGGGCCATGGGTTGGAGAGACTCGAGTCCTCCGTGGCCGGCGGCAATAAAGACCCTGCAATTTGGCATACTTTTGTCTTGGTGTTGACTTTCTATGCTTGCTTCAGTACAACACTTATACATTGCCAAAGGTTTTTCAACAAATTCAACCTACCCTTTTTGTTGTTGTTGTTGAGATGGAGTCTTGTACTCGTCTCGCAGGCTGGAGTGCAGTGGAGTGACTTGCTCACTGCACCCTCCACCTCCCAGGTTCAAATTATTCTCCTTCTTAGCCTACCAAGTAGCTGGGATTACAGGTGTGTGCCATCACGCCCAGCTAATTCTTGTATTTTTAGTAGAGATGGGTTTTCACCATGTTGGCCAGACTGGTCTCGAACTCCTGAGCTCAGGTGATCCACCTGCTTTAGCCTCCCAAAGTGCTAGGATTACTGGCATAAGCCACCGCGCCCAGCCAGAATTCAACCTACTCTTTTTTTTTTCCTTTTTAATTCCCAACAGTACCGCCGGCTGAATTTAACCTACTCTTACATTACTTAAGTAGATGGTTTTAAGGCAGTAGGCCCCAATCTTTTTGCACTAGGGACCAGTTTTGTGGAAGACAATTTTTCCACAGACAGGCTTGGGGGTGGGGTGGGGCATAATTTCAGGATGAAACTGTTCCACCTCAGATCATCAGGTCTTGGATGCTCTTAAGGAGCACACAACCTAGATCCCTCGCATGCGCAATTCACAACAGGATTCACACTCCTATGAGAAGCTAATGCTGCGGCTGATCTCACGGGAGGCGGAGCTCAGGTGGTAATTCTGGCTCGCCAGCTGTTCACCTTCTGCTCTGCCGCCCAGTTCCTAATAGGCCACGGACCAGTACCAGTCCGTAGCTTGGGGGTTGGGGACCCCTGGCTTACGGAATACAGGGCTGGTAAAATAATCATTGAGCCTCAAGTCCAGATTTTTAATATATGGTGAAGCATGCTACAAGACTGATATCAAATCTGAGGCCAGTTGACAGCTTCTAAGAATTATGAGTGTATTTATTTCTCAATACAAAATTATTGCTACATTATGGGTAGATAATATATCCATTTTAGGGTCTTTTCTTCTCAGTTATTTTTTTTCTTTTAGAAGTTTACTTACACATTTATTATGTTATTTATATGTTTGTAATGTATATATGGTATTTATAGGATCACTTACGTTCTGGGATGTTTACATTAACAAAGATCTATGAGGAGGATTTTCTCAGTGAAGAGGACTTGATTTACAAAACTAAATTCTAGAATTTTCTGATTGACAGTCAATCCAACTGCAAACGGCTTTATCTGATATCTATCTCACAGGAGACGCCATTCATCAGGGAAGCTGACAGCATGCTGGATAAATTCTCTAATTCAACCAGAAGGACTCAGCTGTCTTTCCTAAGTCTGACACATGAGCAAGGGGCAAATCAAAGGGGAAAAAAACTCACTTTAACATCCAGAATTTTTAAACAATTAGAATTTTGCTTTATTTCAGAATAAGTTTACAGTTGAAAAATGATTATTTACTAAAGCCACATTATTCATACAGACCAAACTTTTATAGCAAAACCTTGGTACATGAGCATTAATAATTCGAATACTATATGGATATAGAAGATATTTAAAAAACGGAAATGATGTATCCCAAAGGCTGTAATAGGCACAATATATATATGCTTGTACTGGGCCTGCAAGCATTATACTATAATTCATTAAATGTGATCCAAGAAGTTGCAGATTTTCAGCACTACGTACTGAAAAGATACAAAGGAATATCATAGCTACTCTCAGGCTGAAGAAGCATCTACTATCAAGACTACAAAATAGGAGCAGCAAGCCACACCAACAGACAGTGCCTTAGGTTTTAAGAGAAGTAATACATGTATGGCTTTTTCATGTTCACTTTTGAGCCTGGTTAGCAAGTCTGGCAGGTGGAAAGGAGGAAATCAGCCTATAATAAAACATTAAAGACATCATTTACAAGGCATCTGATATTTAACAGCTTCAAACTTGGAAAACAATAACTCAGCTTGATTTTAGAGCAAAGTTGAGAGGTATTACATAGCCAAAAACGATTTCCTCTGATGAATGTTTTGGCATAAGAATCTCTTATGCATAAGAAAAGTAAGTTTTCAGATGACATGGTGGAAAAATATTTAAGATGGATAATCAGAATTTATTTTGAGTTTTTAGTAACTACAGAGAATATAGGTCTTTGAAGGACCAAGGAAATGAATTTCGTCCTTAATATGGACTCATATCTTTTAAAAGCGTGGGTTGAAATATGTACTCATGCTGACGATATCCACGCTGATAAAGGTGCACATGTGGTAACAATAAGAAAAGATGTGTACATTTTTCAGGGCACACTACTACTTCTATGTTATATTGAAATTGTCTAAAAGGTAAAAATGTACATCTTAGATTCTCAAAGGTATTATTTTTTAACTAGCAATGAAACGTAAGTGTAAAAGTGAATCATGCAGTCTTTTTACCTATCAGTTACTGTGCTCCTGATATGAGGGGAACAAAATTCTTTTTTTTTCCTTTAAATCCATAATGTTCATAAGTCATCATGTGGAACTAAAATCACACACAAAGGCAAATCATGAGGAAACGTTAAATATTTCAAAATGCCCACAAGACGTGCCAGAAACAGTGCTGTGTCTACAGCACAGAATCGCTGGAGGCCAGAGCTAACGCAGTAGGGGCTACTGCAACTCCTAGCTCTTTACTGCTGCTTTTTTGTTTGTTTGATAGGGGGATTCAGGTATTCAGGCGAAGGGGTTCGGTCTCTCGGGAAGTTAGGCCATAATTTCTGCAGGTTCAGTGATTAACTTGGATCCATCCCATGCCGTCTTGAACTGTTCAGGAACGGGAAATTCTCTCTGGAAAAAGGCAAGAACAACAAAGTGATTTAAATGACAACAAAGTTATTTAAACGAAGGCTTCCTTTTGCAAACAGATGGAGAGGCTGATTTGTGCCACATGACAGACAAAGAAATTCGATGGAATTGCAAGCTGCGTCATGGGGAAGTCTTTGTCACGTGTTCTGTCACTTCAAGCCAGTATCATCATTAAAGCTAAAAGCATCATTTATAATAAATCAGGCATCCTTCTAAGCACTGGACATAGATGAACTCAGCAGAAAGGTTTTATCAAAGAGGTAGCTCTCTACTCTTTGATAAATTGTAAAAATGAGCTTAGGGTTATATATATGTTTGTTATCCTTCACCATGGCACCCTACTCTTCCCACTGGAAAATGCACACACGTACAAACACACACACATGAATAATAGAGAACAGTCAAAAGAAAGTAGTCTGAGTCAACACTCTCCTTTCCCAGAGAGTGATTCTCCAGTCATTTCAGAAGAGGACAGAAGATCTCCTCTAAGGCAAGGAAGAAGGACAGACCTTCAGAAGAAGATAAAAAAAACCTCTCCAAGGGAAGGAAGCCTTGGAACCAGTTTCTGGGCCTCCTCAGACTTCCAGTCCATGCAGTGCTTGTTGAAACCTCATGTGTCTGATAAGCTGATGCCTACATTCATAAGCTGTGGCGTTCCAGTGGAACACACATGGGTACCTATCTTCCCAGATGCAGGATCCAACTGTTTCTTTTGGATGAAGCCATTCATTCATTTATTCACTTAAAAGGAAAGGCCTGGGCCAGGCATGGTGGTTCATGCCTGTAATCCCAGCACTTCGGGAGGCTGATGCCAGCAGATCATCTGAGCCCAGAAGTTTGGGACCAGCCTGGGCAACATAGTGAGACCCTACTGTACAAGGACAAACCTCACACAGTGGAGTGCTGCTGAAGAGCCACTCTGATTTGGCATGTCTTTTGGCAGACTTGCACAGAAGGATTCCCAGGAGTGGGGATGGTAATCCCACCCTCCCCTTTGTCTCTGCCTATCCTCAGGGATATTGTTTCTACAAAAAACACAAAAATTAGCAGGGTGTGGTGGCACACGCCTATAGTCCCAGCTACTTGGCAGGCTGAGGCGGGAAGACTGATTAAGGTCGAGGGTGCAGTGAGCCATGATCACACCACTGCACTCCAGCCGGGTCAACAGAGCAAGACCCTGTCTGAAGAAACAAACCAGCAAATAAATAAATAAATAAAACAAAAGGCAAAGCCCTTGCTAGAATGAGTGATGTATTTTTCTTGAGTAAAATCTGCAATGGAAACATCTTGAAGTAAAGAACCCACAATCTGAATAACGTGTGTGTGTGTTTGTGCAGCCACTATTCCTTCTGGGGCTCTTCTGGATGAGTAGACAAGTCTTGGTGTTTGTTCTCAAGAACCAGGCCAGGTAGGGAATGTGCCAGATGAGGGCACCACTTTGATAGTAACTGCACTCCAGCTGTCCCAAATCTGTTCCGAGCAGTGAGGGGTAAGTAATATGCTAACGGGTCTCCCCTGGGAGACCAATTTCTTTCAAGATGAATCATCCCCTCTATCCATTCCCACACCATAATGCCCATGGCAGGGCCTCTGTGTTGTTCCCTACCAGCTCCAACGGAGAACACATGAAGAAGGCCACAAGGTAATTGACCTATAAGAGAGGGTCACAAGGTAATCGACCTATAAAAGGCAAGACTTCGGTTTTTATCATGAACACTCAGGTTTTGACTTACACTCATCTTTTTTTTTTTTTTTTTTTTTTTTGAGACAGACTCTCACTCTGTCACCAGGCTGGAGTACAGTGGTGTGATCTTGGCTCATTGCAACCTCTGCCTCCTGGGTTCAAGCTATTCTCCTGCCTCAGCCTCCTGAGTAGCTGGGACTACAGGTGTGTGCCACCACACCCAGCTAATTTTTTGTATTTTTAGTAGAGACTGGGTTTCACCGTGTTAGCCAGGATGGTCTCAATCTCTTTCTTGACCTCGTGATCGCCCGCCTCAGCTGCCCAAAGTGCTGGGATTACAGGCATGAGCCACTGCACCTGGCCACACTCATCCTTCAGGCCAGTGGATCTCAATGTTGGCTTCCCACTGGAATCACCTGGGAATCTTTAACAATTGCAGGTACCTGGGTCCCACACCCATAGATTCCAGCTTCATTGGTCTGCAGTGTTCATCCAAATCCCACTACTTTTCTTAACAGACCCAATCCCATACAGCTGAAAAGGCCAGGGCTCCCTCCAATTTTTGGCTCTCCTACGCTGAAGCTGTTGGCATCGGCTCTTCAGGAGTTTTTTTAGGTGGAGAGCCCAAGAGGGGATTCTTCTCTAGCTCAGGGTTAGGCTGTCCATACACACTTACTAGTGAAGCATGCCCTGAGGCTTGCAGAGTTTTGTTTTTTAAACCAAAATGATGCATTCTGGCCTGTAATGTATGAAATGTGGCTGAGCGGAGCTGAAGAACCTACTGCCAGGTGGGGAAGGGAGAACATGGCAGTGGTCATGCTGTCTGCTTAAGATCAACCTGCGTGTTGATTGCTGTGTGGGTCCTGGCAATTGACCCCTCAGGCTGAGGGAGCTCCTCTTCCAGATGTATGCCTGCTAAGCTGTTTTCTCCCATCCTTCCCTGGTTCACTGCCTCCCTGCACAGGGAAACTCAGAGGGAATTTTCTCTGTATTTATTTCCCCACTTCCAAGTAGTAACTAGCAGATCCATCACACTTCATGAGCCCGGAAATGCACTTATTTATTTCTACTCCCTTTTCAACATGTGAGAATATGTGTATGCTTCTTTTAGAAGCTGGTTTCTTGAGGAGAGAAAGCAAAGAAAATAAACAGTGGCCAAATCCCATAGGCTAGAGTTTCTCAGAAGTGCTGTTGGATGGACTAATGGCATTAGAATCACTGAATATGGGGGCCAGGTGTGGTGGCTCACGCCTGTCATCCCAGCACTTTGGAATATCGAGACGGGCAGATCATGAGGTCAGGAGTTTGAGACCAGCCTGGCCAACATGGTGAAACCCCGTCTCTACTAAAAATACAAAAATTAGCCTGGCATGGTGGTGGGCACCTGGAATCCACCTACTTGGGAGGCTGAGGCAGGAGAATCGCTTGAACCCAGGAGGCGGAGGTTGCAGTGAGCTGAGTCTGTGCCACTGCATTCCAGCCTGGGTGACAGAGCAAGACTCCGTCTCAAAAAAAAGAATCACTGAATATGCTTGTTAAAAATCCAGATTCCTAGGCCTTACCCCAAGCCTCCTTAATCCAACCTCTGGGTGCAAGATTCAGGAACTGGCATTTCATAAATGCTCCTGATTCTTACACTTAACCTCTCACTTAAGCTGCACAAATAGGCCTACTTACTGTCTCTTCTCTGTTCTCCCATTTTTCCCCCGAAGTATTTCTCTTTCTTTCCTGTTTACCTCCACGAGAGTAAAGGAAAATATTTAGTCCTACATAATGCGAACTCTGATGCATGCTGTGCTATTTGATAAAAGCTAGTCTGTTACACTAATTATTAGGACACTACCTTGAGAATCACAAATCCAGGAGTGAGTACAGTCAAAAAGCTAATAGGCAGCAAGCGATATGGAAGACAGATCCCTGAATGCCTCTCCTGCCTGTGAATTATGCTACAAATAAAGCTCGCAGGTTGGTGGTTGATGAATCAATCTCTAAGAATGTTAATCATGAAGGCTCAAGAAAAATTCTTGACAGCTTTGGAAAGGTACTTACATAGTCACCATCCTGAGGGATAAGTATGTTCATTTCAGATGACTTGGCGCTCACGATCTCACAGTCTAATGCATCTTCACTGAGGTATATGTGGCAACCTTCTGTCTTATTAATGGAAATTGTTGGCACTCTCCCCATTACCTGAAAGAGGGGAAAAAAATCTGGGACCAAAGGAAAGAAACAGAAATAACAGTGCCCTCAAATAAATACAATCGCCATTCCTCTTGCTTTCACTTGGGCTTAACCAAGCATTAAGATTCACTGGGTCAGAGCGGGGCAGGCAGGTTAATGGCAAAGTCTTCAGGCAGAATAGGATAGGTGTCATTTGGGGACAGAATGAAAAGGACCACACAAGGGGATTCTCAAACCTCAGGGTCTCTTTCCTGAGACAAAATTAAGCGATTAATTTGGAAACAGCAGCTAGATGTTCAGAAAAAGCCTCACAACCCTATGAGTGGATTTGAAACGTGTATTTGATTTCATGATAAAAGAAACAAGATGCATTTACATTCATTTACTTGACATTTTACTTTTGACAAACCTCTAAAAAACTAGGATTAAAAGAAGTTCTAATGTTGTCACTTATAGGTAAAACTATTCTTGAGTAAAAATTGAGATTTTTCCTGAACTTAAATAAGAAACACTACCATTCTTTTCACATAAGTCCTTTGCCGGATAAAAATCTCAGTGGCTGAATTTGAGGCTTACATGAGATGAATGTCTAGGTATTTTGAAATGTTTTCATTTCAGGAGCCAAAACTGGGGGCTTGGCTCAGGATACTTGTTATATAGAGAAACAGGATCATACAAAAGAGGAGGCGATTCTTTGTATTGTTCATAAATATTGAAGTGCTATAAAAATTCTGATCGGTTTTAAATTTCTCTTCTAACAATCAGTTTTCAGACATCCCCCCCAAAATCTCCATAAGGGCAGACTGTTCACCCAAAGACCATATTACAACTCTATAATTTTCCTTCTTGTCATGGTAATTAAAGTGATAAAGACATCTCTTCTTTCACCGTGGAGAAAAGGCTGGTTTGCAAACCAGGGGCAACTCCTATTGATGGTGCAAGTGATGTAAAGAATTCCTTGTGGGGAGTCTGGCCAGGTCACTCTAGTTCTCTGTTTCCTCCTCTATCTCCATAGAAACTGGACACTGAACTGGAATTGAGTCCCAGTGCAAAAAAAAAAAAAAAAGGCAGGGGTAGTTCAAGGTCAGGTACACACAGGGCTGTCCCACAAATAATAATATGGCAGATATATCTGTATTTCAAGAATGTGTCTGCAGTAGTGTTTTGGTAATTTCTAGATGTGCTTTCTAAATTTTTTATTTTTATTTTATTTGTGTATTTATTTATTTTTGAGACAGAGTTTCACTTTTGTTGCCTAATGGCGTGATCTTGGCTCACTGCAACCTCTGCCTCCCGGGTTCAAGCAATTCTCCTGCCGCAGCCTCCTGAGTAGCTGGGACTGCAGGCATGCACCACCATGTCCAGCTAATTTTTTGTATTTAGTAGAGATGGGGTTTCACCATGTTGGTCAGGCAGGTCTTGAACTCCTGATCTCAGGTGATCTACCTGCCTCCGTCTCCCAAAGTGCTGGTATTACAGGTGTGAGCCACCACGCCTGGCAGCCTTTTTCTTATTAAGTTCTTTATAAATTCTAGATACAAATCCTTTTTGATTATCTGCATTGAAAATATCTTTCTTCAGTCAATGGCTTGTCTTTCAGCTTTGTATATGATATATTCTGTTAAACATATAATTTAAATTTTAATTTTGACCCTAATTATTTCCTACTCTGAGGCATAAAATTTTTCTTCTACATGTTATTATAGAAGTTGAAAAGTATTTTTCACAATTAGCATTATACTTTTATGTATGATGTGAGGTAGAATGCAGTGTATTTTTTTTCCACAAAGATAATCAATTGTCCTAAAATACAAATTTCCATCTACGCATCTATCGATTTCAGGGCTTGCCAATCTGTTTCATTTATCTATTTTTGTATACCACAAACAATATAGCATTTACAGTGAGTCAATATCAGGTATGCAAGTCCCTTCACTTCATTCACCTTTCACATTGTTTTAGCTATTCTTGTCCATTTGTTTTACAAATGAATTTTAACACCGTTTTTCATTTAAAATTGTTGAGAGTTTGAGCTGAATTTCATTAAACTCACATTAAATAACTGAGACCACTGATAGGGATGTCTTCCTGTCCATTTACTTACAACATCACTCTTGCATTTATTGAAACTGTCTCCAATTTCTGTTTAATTTTTTGCTAGGTTCCTTACAGTTTTGTTGCACCTAGCAACAAAATAGCTATTTCAACCTTATTTTCTATTGCTTTTTTTTTTTTTTTTTTGAGACAGAGTCTCGCTCTGTTGTCCAGGCCGGAGTACAGTGGCACAATGCACTGTACCTGGCTCACTGCAACCTCCACCTCCCAGGGTCAAGCGATTCTTCTGCCTCAGTCTCCTGAGTAGTTGGAACTACAGGCACATGCCACCACACCTGGCTAATTTGTTTGTATTTTTAGTAGAGACGGGGTTTCACTGTGTTAGCCAGGATGGTCTCAATCTCCTGACCTCATGATCCACCTGCCTTGGCCTCCCAAAATGCTGGGATTACAGGCATGAGTCACTGCACCCAGCCTCTATTGCATTTTCTAAAACTTATTTGTGGTAGAAAGAAATGCGATTGATTTTTACATGTTCATATTATATCCTACTATCTTGCTGAATGTTTCTTTAGTTTTATAGTTTCTTGAATCTCTTGGGTTTTATATAAAGGCACTTATTTTGTTGAGAAATAAGGACATTTTTGTCTCTTCCTTTTCCAATTTTATATCTCTCAATTATTTTTCTTATTGCACAGGTTAGAACTTTTAATGCATTATTAAGCAAAAGCAATGACAGAAGGAATTCTCTTCTTGTGTTTCTGCCTCTATTTTCTTACTTTTTTTTTTTTTTTTTTTTTTTACCATGCATCTTCATTTCTGTGAATTTGATTTTAATGGGAATCCTAAAGCTTCAAATGAAGTATGATTTTTGCTATAGGAGTTCCATAGATACTCTTAACTCAGTTGTGAAATGCAGTATATTCCTTCTGACTTTTTCCTAGGATATATATATGTGTACATATATAGGTATTTACATGTGTACATTTAGAAGAATGAAATCATGCTCTACATAATAGCATAAGACTATTATTTTCTCCTAACAAAATATAATAAATATATTTCTAGATCACTTTAAAAAATGGTTACACAATATTCCATTGTATGGAATTCAGAAGTTTTAAATTTTTAAGTAGACATATCTGCCTATCTGTTTTGAAAATTTCTTCTATTTCTTCTTGGTTTAGGATTATTTTCTCCCTCCAAAATCATGATGAATATTTAGAACTTCCTATTTTCTCCATGGTTTCATGTTTTATACTTAATTTACTTGGTTGTGTATTTTGAATGTGATGTATTTACATTAAAAAATGCCAACTCTTTATATATGCTTTCACCGTTGCTACCTAAGCTCAATTTCTGTAAGAATAAGAGGGAGCTTGAAATAAACTCTCTAAATTTAAGGTGCGTCTGTGGTATGTGTGTTGGACTGCGTTATTTCTGAGATACTTTCACCTGTAACACACTATGATGGCATGACTATGGCTAAACATGTCCTCTCACGTCTGCCATCAAATATTACTTCACTATTGTTAGTTCTAGTTTTTTTTTTTAATTAAAAATAATGTAAAGTGGGAAAAAAAACCTGGTTCTTTACACAGGAACTCCCAGCATCCAAAATAGCTCTTCAGAAAGTGTGGTCTCATTAGGTTTCTATGAACCATGATCATCCTTGAGGTACTGGGCTTTTTCTGAAGATGAGTGACTTCCTTAACATTTTCATGCATAATAGTTTGGGAGGAAAGCAGTGTTATTAAATGAACAAATGTGGTGATCAGAAATACTAAACTGGGGCTGGGTGCTGTGGCTCACGCTTGTAATCCCGGCACTTTGGGAGGCTGAGGCAGGTGGATTACTTGACGTCAGGAGTTTGAGACCAGCCTGACCAACATGGAGAAACCCTGCCTCTACTAAAAATACAAAATTAGCCAGGCATGGTGGCACATGCCTGTAATCCTAGCTACTTGGGAGGCTAAGGCAGGAGAATCGCTTGAACCTGGGAGGTAGAGGTTGTAGTGAGCTGAGATCGTGCTACTGTGCTCCAGCATGGCCCACAAAGTGAGGCTCCATCTCAAAAAAAAAAGAAAAAAGAAAAACGAAACTGGGAGATAGTTTTGCCAGAATGTTAAGCTTCATGTGGGCAAGGAACCTTGTCTTATTTGCTTACTGCCATTTTTTTTTTTTTTTGAGACAGGGTTTACCTCTGTCACACAGGCTGGAGTATACAGCCTTGATCATGGCTCACTGCAGCCTTTACCTCCTGGGCCCAGGCGATCCTCCCACCTCAGTCTCCCAAGTAGGTGCCCACCATCACGCTCGGGTAATTTTTTTTTATTTTTAGTAGAGACAGGGTCTCACTATATTGCCCAGGCTGGTCTTGACCCCCTCAGCTCAAGTGATCCACCTGCCTTAGCATCCCAAATTCTTGGTATTACAGGTGTGAGCCACTGTACCCAGCCCCAACTTCTTAAAGGACAGTGAAATGTAAAACATACACTCAAACATACTCTAATTAAAAGTGTCAGTGGTAAGAAGCCCAACAACACAAAAGAAAAAGATTCCTAAAACCAGATTCCAATTTTAACAAGCATTATTAGGAAATATCAGATAGTAAAGGATAATATGAAAAAAATGTAATTAAAGATAGACGTTATGGGGCTGTGTATGATGGCTCGCACCTGTAATCTCAGCACTTTGGGAGGCTGAGGTGGGAGAATCGCTTGAGCCCAGGAGTTCAAGACCAGCCTCGGCAGTATAACTAGGCCCTGTCTCTACAAAAAATAAAAAAAAATAGCCAGATGGTGGCACACTCCTGTGGTCCTAGCTATTCAGGAGGCTGAAGTGGGAGGATCAGTCGAGCCCAGGAGTTTGAGGCTGCAGTGAGCTATGATCACAACACTGCATAGCAGTTTAGGCTTAAGCAAGATCCTGTCTCCAAAAAAAAGATAGAAGTTACAACTGGCCAAAACCAAGAAGTCCTTTAGATTTTGGCATATTATAAAATTCCATCTGGCTAAACCAAAATTATTAAAGATTTTAATTCACAGATTTTCTTCTGTTTTGCAAATTCAACTCCAACCCTACTTCCCAGACTGTTTTTCTGATCTCACTGATTATTTAGAAAAACTTTTCCTCCTCATGATCCAGGACCAATTTTTTCTGAGAAAAAAGGTGTCTTTGGAGTGGTGCTAATCATACTAGGAGAGTCTCACAGTATTTTTATTCATGCATTAGTTGATTCACTCAAATCATACTCAACAAACATTTACTGGATGCCTACTATGTGCAGGTACTGTGCAAGTTTTGGGGGATATAAAGATTAGTTAGCTGTCCTTTTTTTTTTTTTTTTTTTTTTTGAGATGGGAGTCTTACTCTGTTGCCCAGGCTGGAGTGCAGTGGCATGATCTCAGCTCACTGCAATCTCTGACTCCCTGGTTCAAGTGATTCACCTGCCTCAGCCTCCTGAGTCGCTAGGATTACAGGCACCCATGACCACGGCTAGCTAATTTTTGTGTTTTCAGTATAGACAGCGTTTTGCCATGTTGGCTAGGCTGGTCTTGAACTCCCCGACCTCAGGTGATCTGCCCACCTTGGCCTCCCAAAGTTCTGGGATTACAGGCGTGAGCCACCGAGCCCGGCCAGTTAGCTGTCCTTGAAATAGAGATGGTGTGCCAGTAGTGGAAACACAAAATGAGATCTATTAGAAGAGACTGAAAAGAGGAACTAACACTGAGAAGTAAGAAAGGGGCGTACCGAGGAGGTGATGACAGAGTTGGCTTCAGAAGGAACAGGAATAGGAGTATTTTTGGTGGCCACAGGAGAGCAAGGCCCTTTCCTGCAGGCAGAGTGGATGGTCTGTGCCAGGCCACAGCTTAGAGTGTGGCTGGAAACGCTGCTCACCTGGATTTGAATGTCCTTGGAGTTGATCACTTCCACAATGCCCACCACATTGTCAAACACCAGGGCAAACTTCTTACAGTTGTCTAGGGGGAAAAAAACACACCAAGAAACCAACTCCACTAAATGTATACAACTTATTTATATAACATCATAATAACCATAGAGCCATAATTCTGCCCTACCAATGATAATGGAGTTCACTTTCCCTTTTATCTGAAGAGTTGACTTTTCGCATTTGAAAATGTAAGCCACTTGTTTCAGCTCAGTCTCTGAAATCACAAGGTCATTCCTGTCCTCTTGGTACTCCTAGAATTAAAACAAATACAAATATGAAACACAAGGATATATAAACGGAATCCACCACACTCTGAAATTACTATGAGCTCAGCATGAAGTATGGCTTTGCAATATATTCTTCGGAACCATCTCCTTCCTCTGTCATTGTTACGATGGGAAAAATGGAACCACTTCTTGGAAGTAGGTCAGTATCTCTTTGTAAACATCAGGTCTCAGGCACCCTAGCAGGTGGGAGGCTGCAGCAGGGATGTGAGAGCTTTTTGTTGAGACCTTGATGCCAAGTCTGGACTTGACGCTGCAGCAAAACCTGCTGTGTCAAACAGGAGTTGGGCAAACAGGGCTGATGAAGGGTCACAGCAATGGTCTAAGCCCCATGTGTTTTCAAGGTGATGATAACTCTCCAGGGACTTTTGTCCTTCATCTTTAGGGAAGCCCTCCAGATCAGCAGGAGATACCAGCTCTCCCTCCCATTTAAAGTGTCTACATCCTGCTCACACACTTAGCCTGGACAGTGGCGGGTGGCAGCAGTAGGGTACAATACCTCTACCTGTGGGACTGAATGAAACATCTCACAGCACATCAAAGTGGGGCACAGACTTTTCAGTTCCATGTGTATTTTTTATTTTTATTTTTATTTTTTTTTGAGATGGAGTCTCGCTCTGTCACCAGGCTGGAGTGCAATGGCGTGATCTGGGCTCACTGCAACCTCTGACTCCCAGGTTCAAGCGATTCTCCTGCCTCAACCTCCCAAGTAGCTGGGATTACAGGCATGTGCCACCAGCTAATTTTTTTATTTTTAGTAGAGACAAGGTTTTACCATGTTGGCAAACATGGTCTTGATCTCCCGACATTGTGATCCGCTGGCCTCAGCCTCCCAAAGGGCTGGGATTACAGATGTGAGCCATCGCGCCCAGGTTCATATATTAACGGTCTGTCTTGCTGCCTGATTAAAAGCTTATAGAAAGAATAGCTAAATTCATAGAGACAGAAGGTAAAATGGTAATTGCCAGGGGCTGGGAGGGGTGCGGGGGTAGAAATAGGGAGCTATTTAAGAGTACAGAGTTTTGGTGCTGCAAGATGAAAAGATTTCTGTGCTGGGTGGTGGTGATGGCAGCACAACCATGGGAACAGACTTAATGCCACTGAACTGGACACTTAAACACAGTGAACAGTTCATTTAATGTTATGTGCATTTTACCACCACTTACAAAATAATTTAAAAAGTTGAAGAAAAGAATGCATGAGAATTCGTGAAAATAAGGTTTATGGAAGCATTCAGAAACACCCTGGTTTCTACTCTAGCCTGTGGTTTTCGCCTCTGTCACTTCACTTAGGTGGTTAATGGGTACAAACAGATAGTCTGAAGGACTAAATTCTAACTTTTCAACAGCAGAGTAGGGTAACTATAGTGAACAACACTGTATTATATATTTCAAAATAGCTAGAAGAGAGGACTTGAAATGTTCCCACCACATAGAAATGATAAATACTCAAGGTAATGGATACTCCAAATACCCTGACTTGATCACTACACATTCTTTTTTTTTTTTTTTTTTGAGACAGAGTTTCACTCTGTTCACCCAGGCTGGAGTGAGGTGATGTGATCTTGGCTCACTGCAACCTCCATCTCCTGGGTTCAAGTGATTCTCCAGCCTCAGCCTCTTGAGTAGCTGGGACTACAGGTGCGTGCCACTGCACCCAGCTAATTTTTGTATTTTTAGTAGAGATGGATTTTCACCATGTTGGCTAAGCTAGTCTCGAACTCCTGACCTCAGGTGATCCGCCCACTTGGCTTCCCAAAGTGATGGGATTACAGGCGTGAGCCACCGCGCCCAGCCGGCTGATGATGACACATTCTATGCATATAACAAAATACCACAGATACCCCATAAATATGTATAAATGTTATATATCAATAAAAAATTAAAAGAAATCCTTTGGATCTTGGTAAATGGTTCGGCTGTTGGTCCTCTCACTGGTGTGTGTCAGGAATACTGGTTAAAACGCTTCACTTACCACTCTCCATTTCTTTCCTTCCAACTCGAACACAGGGGCATGTTTTTGAGAAGGATGGGATTTAGGAGACGTGGGACTTGGAGTGTGGCTTTTGGTGGGAGATCGAGTTTGTCCTCCTTGAGCCCGCAGGCTGGGATTCTTGTATGTCTTCTGGTCATCTGTGACATGGCGAAGCCCTAGGAGGGTCACACACACGGACACATTTATTTTATGCAAGGGGAAATGTCTCTAACTTGGTAGATCAACATGGTGTAAATAAAGAGCACAAGAACTTTTAGTAATGCCACTTTCAAAACAGACTCGTGCTTTCTCCAAGTTAGGATGCAGGATCTGAGTCCTGTATAAGTTTAGAGTTGATAGAAGCACTATAAGTATTTTTTTTTTTTTTTTGAGACGGAGTCTTGCTCTGTTGCCGAGGCTGGAGTGCAGTGGCACGATCTCGGCTCACTGCAACCTCCGCCTCCTGGGTTCAAGCAATTCTCCCGCCTCAGCCTCCCGAGTAGCTGGGATTACAGGCGAGCGCCACCACACTTGGCTAATTTTTGTATTTTTAGTAGAGACAGGGTTTTACCATGTTGGCCAGGCTGGTCCTTGAAATCCTGATCTCAAGTGACCTGACCGCCTCGGCCTCCCAAAGTGCTGGGATTACCGGCATGAGCCACCACACCCCACCAAGTATTTTTTTTTTGAAACCTCTTCTGTTGGGAGATAAAGTAACAGATAAAAATTCTGCAAAGATCAAACCACCTCACGAAAAAGGGTCACGTCTTACTTCTTCTTTTATGGCTAAATCATTCTCCAGACACAGCCTAAGAGGTTAGGCATTCCAATGAATATATATCAGAACATGGAACTGACCTTATGAATCCATTCCTTTACTTTGTAAATGAGTTTCACAGGGCATAGCAGAGCCAGTTGGAGCCAGAGAAAAATTTAGAATTTGGGTTTCTTAGCTCCTAGCCCAGTGTGGAGGGGATATAATTCTTTGACAAGCCTGCACACTGCTTCAGGACAGAGGAGCTAATGTTTGCCATTTTTATTTATTTATTTATTTATTTATTTATTTATTTATAAACAAGTTCTCACTCTGTCACCCAGGTTGGAGTGCAGTGGTGCCATCTCAGCTCACTGCAGCCTCTACCTCCTAGGCTCAAGTGATCCTCCCACCTCATATTCCTTAGTAGCTAGAACTACATGTGCCTGCCACAATGCCAAGCTAATTTCTGTTAATTTTTGGTAAAGATGGGTCTCACTATGTTGCCCAGGCTATACTTGAACTCCAAGGCAATATTCCTGCCTTGGCCTCCCAAAGTGTTGTGATTACAGGCGTGAGCCACGACACCTAGCCTGCCATTTTTATTTCACTTGATCTTGAGGCCTGGGTTGTAGACGATGATGTGGAAGCACCGAGGGGTAAAGCAAGGATGCAGCACAGTGGTCCATTTAGAACCCAGTGTCTCCGAGATCCTCCTTCTGGTCTGCACAGTGGCCACCTGAGCCCGTCTGCATGGACATAAAGAACATGGCAGGCTCCTGTCTTCCCAGCACCAGCCCCGTTCTCCCTGCGTGCTGGGGACAGGCATGGAGTGATGCATGTGTCACTGGAGCTCTGGCCGCTCTTTGTGTCTGGGAGCCAGAGGGAAAGGGAGGCAGCTTCAAGGTCCTGTTTTCTCACCTTTCGTAATCGCTTCTCCCTGGTTAAGCTGGGCAAATAAAGCTGAGCGTGAAGGAGAGGATTCCTCTTTTTTGCCTTCATTCTCAAAAAGTGGAGGTGGCCCTGGAGGAGGCGGAGGAGGAGGGGGTGGAGGAAGGCCAGGCCCAGTGGACAGGACAGAAAATGCTGATGCCGTGGATGCTACAGGACCCTGAGAAGACAGAACACAGAGTGTTGCTTTGAGACTGCGCCCTTCCTGGGATTTTGCCCGAATGAGTCAAAACGTGCTACCACTAAGGGGTTGAAGACTTAGCAAAGGCTCCCAGAGGGCACACCTGGGTATCGTGGGTCTGTTTAGGAGGATCTGAACCAAGGCAGCTCCAACTTGGGAACAAGGAACATGACTCAGCTGTGCGGCCCTGTCTGTCAGTAGCATCTGTGTGGCATGAGCCCTGCTGCCAAGTCAGAGGCCAACGAGCCATACTCACAAATCCAGCTCCAAGGCTCAGGATCGAAATGACACTGGGCCTTGGACAATTTAGAATCACAAGAAAAAAGTGGTCCAACTGATCAAAGGATTAGCTCTTTTGAGACACTAGGAACTGTAACCATCAATGGGGCATGGAAGAGGCTAAAAATATTCAGTGGTTATTGGATGTTTCTGAACCTTTCTGAGCAGTGAAAGAGAGAGATACAGAAACTCTCTGGATCTGATTTTCCAGATACACCTGCCTCAAACTGACCCCCAAACAAGGACCATATGTGACAAGGATGCTTGTCAAATCTGAAGGTAATGAGGTGTGGGAAGTTGAAAAGTTACTTTTTAAAGTTTCCTTTCCTGTTAAAGAATAAGTGTGCTAATAACTTTGTGAAGCCCCATCCTATGTAGCTGTTAGACATGCCACGCTTACAGGCACATAGTATATTCTATGTCCTTGTATTTTAACCAAGATATCTATGCTGGATGTGCTCACAGGCATGTCCCAGCTCTCCATTGCTTTTACCTGTTTAGAAAAGTTTTAAGTTGTTAGCCAATAGGGTTTTAGTTTAGATTGTGAGGTCTGACTCCGGCCAACAGAGATCAGACACAGCAGTAAGGATGACTGCAAATGTGTAATGGATAAATGTGTCTGTTTTCCTTTGTTCACGGTACTCTCGTGGCAAGATGGCTAGCGAGAGTGCCCTTCCTGCAGTCCAGGAAGTAAAAATTGCATTGCTGAAAAATCCTTTGTCTCAGTGCTAAGTTTTCTCTGTGGCACTGAACATCTATTTCCAACATGTGGGTGCCGGACCCCTATGACTTTTCATCGAAGGTTGGTTATTAGTGAACCAACTGAAACTTAGATTCTTCCCGATCCAAAAGCTATGCTTATTCTTCTTTTCACTGCTACATAAAGTACAACCTTTGTTTTCAGTATGAAAGCCTAACAAATTCAAATGGCAATAAGAGGTGACAGACAAGAGGGAGACTTGCTTTAGTTCAGTTTTGTTTTTTTAAGGAGACAGGGTCTCACTCTATTGCCCAGGCTGTGTGCAGTGGCATGAACATAGCTCACTGCAACCTCAAACTCCTGGGGTCAAGTGATTTTCCTGCCTCAGCCTTCTGAATACCTGGGACTACAGGTCCACACCACTGTGCCTGCCTAATTTTTAATTTTTTTTTTTTTTGTAGAGGTGAGGTCTATGTTATCCAGGCTGGTCTGCAACTCCTGGCCTCAAGTGATCCTCCTGCCCTGGCCTCTTGAAGTGCCAGTTTTAGTATTTAGGGAAAGGACCCCATAGATGATATTTTCACAGAACTTAAAACTGGTAGGATAGAAACACACATATACCACAGACTTGGCCTATGTACTGCTTTACTGTTATTTATTTATTTATTTATTTTTTAGATGGCATCTCGTTCTGTCATCCATGCTGGGGTGCTGTGGTGCAATCTCAGCTCCCTACAACCTCTGCCTCCCAGGTTCAAGTGATTCTCCTGCGTCAGCCTCTCAAGTAACTGGGATAACAGACATGCGCCACCGTGCCCAGCTAATTTTTGCATCTTTAGTAGAGAAGGGTTTCGCCATGTTGGCCAGGCTGGTCTTGAACTCCTGACTTCAAATTATCCACTTGCCTCAGACTCCCAAAGTGCTGGGATTACAGGCACGAGCCACTGCACCCAGCCCTATGTTACTTTTAAATCCTCAAGTAGAACTGTATACCTATAATAAGGAATTATAAACAAATTCAATAGTGAGGAAGCTTAACAAATTGGGAGTGATGGAAATGTGGCTTAGGTCATACATTTTCAATATCAAATATGAAAGGTAAAACATTATGTTAAGTGCCAAATATTAACGAAGACAGAATATCCTTACTGTCATAAACAACTTAGTATTATGCAGTATCAAAATCAGGAATTCTTAACCCGTAGTTTTCCTTTAAAACAAAACAAAGCATGCTGGCTCAGGCATAGTGGTTCACACCTGTAACCACAGCACTTCGGGAGGCTGAGGAGGGTGGATTGCTTGGGCCCAGGAGTTTGAAACCAGCCTGGGAAACAGAGTGAGACCCTGTCTCCACAAAAAAATATAAAAAAATTAGCCAGGCATGGTGATGCATGCCTAGAGTCCCAGCTACTGGGGAGGCTGAGGTAGGAGGATCACTTAAGCCTGGGAGGTGAAGGTTGCAGTGAACCGAGATCACGCCACTGCATTCCAGCCTGGAAAACAGAGTGAGACCCTGTGTCAAAGCAAAACAAAACAAAACAAATGCTATTTTCAAAGTACTTATATAATAATTCGTATTAAGTATAGAATTACCCTGAAAATAAAAGATTATTATCTTATTCAGAATACACATCTTAGAAACCCTGCAGGCTGCAGAGCTCATCTCCTGAAGATTAAATTTGCAATGGTTTCTGTTTCTAAGGAAGAGCAGCCTAATTCCAATAGGATTCTTGGGTCAAGTAGAAAATGATTTCACAGTTCCTGAGACTGACCATTTTTCTCCCCAGTATTTGAAATATTTTCTATGTTATTGGGATAAGATTTGAGAATTCGCTCTGAATCAGAAAGACAGTGTAATAAAAGCTTTGCACATCAAACAGTATTCTGGTCCTCAGATGCTGAGAACCACGGAGTATTCCTTTTACTCATAAGCACATCATAACCCATTCAGCCAGTGAAGGGACAGCCCCCTCCCTCAACATCTGAAACACTGCAGCTTTACAGTCCTATTTTGTGGAAAGTGGGGACGATGCTGGCTTCTAAATCTTAGAATGATTTAGATGGTTGCCTGGCTCTCGGAATTCAGAGACTCTCTCTCCAAGAGCCATTAAAAGACACTGAAATGAAAAACCCATATATTCAACTTTTTGGAACTTTGATACATTCAGAGGGCTGGCCCAGGAACATGAGACAAAGGATTTAATGCTACACAAGTTGAAAATAAAAGCCAAAAAATAACGGAACTCAGGACCCCTTGAAACTCTGCCTTGGACTAATCCTTGATCCTGGCTCATTCCCACATCAGCCCCAGCAAGAGCACAACACCAGGCTCTTGTTTCCAAGGTTACTTTTCAATCAGCATTCAGGGCCTTTACTGTACAGCGGACTCAAAATCAAACTGATGAGATGTTCCGTTCACTGGGTCTCCACGAGCTGCCCCTCGCAGGGTCCCTTATCTTTGCCTCCTCTTCTCGTTCTGTGGGAGATTACAAAACATGACACCGGAGCTTTCTACATTCTCCTATGTACCTGGCCACAAGTGGAATCACAACTTGACACTGTCTTTAGATGTCCCAAGAAAAAACAGAGAGGAGGCTGGGCGCAGAGGCTCACACCTATAATCCCAACACTTTGGGAGGCCAAGGCGTGTGGATCACCTGAGGTTGAGACCAGCCTGACCAATGTGGTGAAACCCCATCTCTACTAAAAATACAAAATTAGCTGGGTGTGGTGGTGCATGCCTGTAATCCCAGCTACTCAGGAGGCTGAGTCAAGAGAATCGCTTGAATTTGGGAGGCAGAGGTTGCAGTGAGCAGAGATCACACCATTGCACTCCAGCCTGGGCAACGAGAGCAAAACTCATCTCAAAAAATAAAAAAATTAAGAACAGGTCAGGCAACCTATTAGTGTTCTTACCCATTTTTAAAAAGCGGACACCAAAAAAGTCAGAGTATCACCTGACAGTCTCTTGGAACAGGCGGATTATGTTGCTTGTAGCACAGCTTTTGTTAAGATGTTCCTTCCATAGCACTAGCTTAGCGGTACTAACGCTGTGAGCCACCTGTCTTTACGCATTTGTGGAGACTGCACACAAACCCACAAAATGAAACAGCTGACATGCCGTGGTACTGTTCATGGGTATTTCCTCTCCCTCACCCTTCCTTTACCAGCCCCTCCTCCCACTCTCTTTCATGGACACAAACATACACTGCCTTTTGTTTCTCGGTTAGATTCTCTTTAGCCATTTGTCTCTGAACCATCCTGGCCCACCAACCACCCGGCTTACCATTAATGATCTCTAGGTAGCAGTGACAAAGTATAGGTGTCCAATCATACACTTTAAAAGCAGTTCAGGCCCAGTGCAGTAGCTCGTGGCTGTAATTCCAGCACTTTGAGACGCTGAGGTGAGAGGGTCACTTGAGCTCAGGAGTGAGAGAGATCAGCCTGGGTAACATAGTGAGACCCTGTCTCTACTAAAAGTAAAATAATTAGCCAGGTGTGGTGGTTATGTGAGTGTGGTCTCAGCTACCTGGGAGCTGGGAGGCTGAGGTGGGTGGATTGCTTGAGCCCAGGAGACTGAGCTGCAGTGAGCTCGGATGGCACCACTGCACTCCAGCTGGGAGACAGTGACCCTGTCTCAAAAAATAAAAGCAGTTTCAAAATCACAAAGCCATTTCAATCACAATACACTTACATCTTCATGCGACAACTACAGAGATTAACAATGCTTTACAACTGAACTTTTTTTTTTCTTTTTTTCTTTTTTAAGAGACAGCGTCACACTATGTTACCCAAGCTGGTCTTGAACTCCTGGGCTCAAGAGAGCCTCCCACCTTGGCCTCCCAAAGTGACAACTGAACATTTTAATAAAATACTGTTTATTAATTTTTCCAAGAACAAAGAATCCCAAATGGCCCTGTGCAATATGGAACACAAAATATGAGGATGATAAGCCTCTCATATACCATAATAGGAGGGAATGATTAAAAGGAAGAACTACCAGTTTTAGAACTGGCTTAATACACATAAATCACAGTCTTTCCAGGAGTGAAATATGCTTTGCAAATTCATGCTGTAGGGTGTGTTTATATTTTCAATGTCAAAACTAATTTCTATTTATGCAAGATGTACGTTGATCAATAACTTAGTGAAATTGATACCTTTCCAAATTTGTTAATTTCCATAAGAACTTGCAATTTTTACATTCATATTTATAGCACACTTTTATTAGAAGACAACTATAGTCAAGTAAAAAGACTGCACATAAACTAAAAGATGATTATCCTGTATAATGTGAGTGTAACTGAATTGAATTTATGACAATTTGTCTCTCTTCTCTCATTTTTATCACTATTATAATTTTTTATTTTGGTAGAGATGGGGTCTCACCACATTGCCCACGCTGTTTTCAAACTCCTGGGCTCAAGTAAGCCTCCCAAGGTGCTGGGATTATGGGTGTGAGCCACTGCACTCGGCTCCACTTCTTAGAATTTTGAGACTTCTTCTGTTCATGAAAACAAAGTTTCTGGGGGCCTTTCCAAGAGAACAGAATTGTTAATAATACCACAGTGAAGTGCTGTATAATATTTTAGACATATATTTATTAATAGTTTTTAAAAAGTCAATTTGGGGAAACAGAACACTACTGGAATTTCAGATTTCCATAAAAGTACTAACGGTACTTAAATATAGTCAAAATAAAAAGAGAGTCCCACAAATATGAAGGAATTGTGGCGCCCATTTTGATCCGTTTTCGTTAGAAGCAAAGCTCCAAATACTCTTGTCTCAAGATAGAAAGACCAGGGGAAAGGTCACAAAAACTCAGATCTCATGGTTTCGTTGATGATTTCTGATGGTTTCACGATTCTTCACTCCTCCCACCCTCCTGTGGTCCCTGTATGCCATTCCTTTGGTGACCTGGAAAGATCTGAGCTTTGGCAGTAGATGAAAAGAAGACCGAACAGAAAGCAAAGTTGCTTTGGAGAAGTAACGACAGCTTAAAATCAGAAAACGCCCTGGGAATAACACGTGCTGTCTATATTAGCACATGTGAACCAGTGACTTAGTGTTTTTATGTTTGTTTTTACTCTTAATTTATGCAGATACTCCTTGACTTATAATGAGGTTTTGTCCCATAAACCTATTATAAGTTGAAAATATTGTAGCAGTCAATCATGCATTTAATACACCTCATCTATTGAGCCTCATAGTTTAGCCTAACCTAAATAAATGTGCTCGGAACACTTACATTAGTCCACAGTTGGGCAAAACCATCTAACACCAAGTGTTGAATATATGTTACAATAAAGTGTTGAATATATCAGATAATTTATTAAATACTGTACTGAAGTCAAAAACAGAATGCCTGTATGGGTACTCGAACCATCGTAAGTTGGGTACCACCTGTATACCCAGATGAGGCCCTTCAAAAAACATAGGTGGTGATTTCTGTTTTACATGCCCAAAGTAAAAAATTTTTATAAAAGCAGACCAAGCCCTCCGAGCAGAGTCCAGAAGAATATAATGAACACATGACCAGGCACGGTGGCTCATGCCTGTAATCCCAGCACTTTGGGAGGCTGAGGCAGGCGGATCACTTGAGGTCAGGAGTTCGAGACCAGCCTGGCCAACATGCCAACATGGTGAAACTTTGTCTCTACAAAATATATAAAAATTAGCTGGGCATGATGGCACACGCCTGTAGTCCCAGCTACTCAGGAGGCTGAGGCACAAGAATCATTTGATCCTGGGAGGCGAGATTGCAGTGAGCCGCGATCATGCCACTGCACTCCAGCCTGGGCAACAAAGCAAAACTTTGTCTCAAAAAGAAAGAAAAATAATATAATGAACACAACCTAATATGCTCAACTGATCCAGATATTCTGCATACACTGCCTTGATATGTAGCTGTAATTACTAGTTTGGCTTTGCTAGTATTTAGGTCAAATCTGGAATTTCCAGATTATCCTTTCTTCTTGTCTGCCAGCCTGAGAATACAATTTCTTATAAAAAAAGGAAAGATAAAATTAAATTTTCCATGGGAAAACTTTCCAGGGTTAAAGATAGCAGAGTATACCCATCAAAGAAACAAACTGTAGAGGGCCGACAGTTATATAAAGATCAAGAGGGACATGTGGCTTGAATTAGCTGGACAGCTACTTCATTTGGCCAGAAGGGCCTAAGTCTGAACTACTAGTGAATTCAGGCTTTTTTCTTTCAGATTTTAGCAACATGCAGAAATGTCTGTACTTTCTCAAATTATCCATACTTAGTAGACAGTAGAGGCAAAATCATAGCTGTTAGAAAGATTATTTACCTTTGGCTCTATACTGTGTTTTATTTATTTAGGAATGCTCAGTTTGCATCAAAAGTGCAGACTGGACCAGTAAACTGACGCCAGCGGTTGCCCCTGTGCTCTGTTTTATGAAAAGTTTGTTTTACCTTTAGGAGATAATCTGCAGCTTTCCCCATTTTCCTTCTTAAGAAAATCATTTTGCTTAAGCTAATATTAGCTTATGTCTCCTGAGTTTACATCAACTGAGAATGAAAGGCAGAGGGTGACAAGGGACAGGAGCAGAGGAGGTGTGGGTGGCCGATGGCTGCTCCTGTAATAAAATGCATTCTCCAGTCCATTCCTATCACTGGACAGAAGACAATACCCATTTTGGCTGGGCATGGTGGCTCACACCTGTAATCTCAGCACTTTGGGAGGCTGAGGAGTTTGGATCACCTGAGGTCAGGAGTTCGAGACCAGCCTGGCCAACACGGTGAAACCCTGTCTCCATTAAAAATACAAAAATTAGCCAGGCGTGGTGGTGGGTGTCTGTAATCCCAGCTGTTCTCGAGGCTGAGGCAGAGAATTGCTTGAACCCGGGAGGTGCAGGTTGCAGTGAGCTGAGATCACACCACTGCACTCCAGGATGGGTGACAGAGCCAGATTCTGTCAAAAAAAAAAAAAGACATATTTTTATGCAGCTTTTGAAAAACAGACATGATCTATAGTTAATGGACTAACACTTCGGAAATTTCATTGTGATGACAAATGAATATAGTGGATTTAGCGAATGTATTTGAACCCTACCTGTTTTCAAGTCACTGCTATCCCAGTATTAGGGTACCAGTCACTACTACTGATCCCAGGGTGAATTGGGATTTGCCTCGGCCTTCTAAGTAGCTGGGATTACAGGTCTGTGCCAGCACACCGAGCTGATTTTTGTATTTTTCGTAGAGATGGGGTTTCGCCATGTTGACCACGCTGGTCTCGCACTCCTGACCTTAGGTGATCCACTCGCCTCACCCTCCCAAAGTGCTGGGATTACAGGCGTGAGCCACTGCGCCCAGCCAAGGGGCCTAAGATTTCTAACAAGTGCCGAGGTTGCTGTTGGCCCCAAAACCACACCGCACTACAGGATGGGCTGTACCTTCCACGTTGTCCTGGTCTACGCAAGCGTCGTGTCTTGTGTGTGCTCCTAGCATGCGGTTCCCCCGATTCTATCACGGTGCATTGCTTATCTTCTTCAGCTGAAATGTTCGTTTCCGTGGACAGGAATCGTGTCCACAATGCCATCTATCCCTCTTTGTGTTCTCAGCCCCTTGCCCAGAACTTGGTGCCTAGTAGATGTTTAAGCCATGTTGGTTTAATTATGTGGTCTCTGTCAGGCTGAACTTACAGGACTCACTTCCAACCTAACTTTACTATCTGTCTGTGCAGTTGAGGCTCCTCTGTTAGTTGATGACACTGCTAGCCCCTGCTGAGCAACGTGGAACCCTTCCATAGGAGAATGAGAGTAACTGGCCACCCAGAGCCCCAAAAGAGACCTAGAAGCCCAAACTTAATTAAGTAGAACGAAGCAGCTGTGGTCAGGTACACTAGCCAGAGCCACTCTGGGAAGAGCTGTCCAGGAGAAGAGTGAGCTTTGTCACTGGACAACCAACACATCATCTGGGATTCTGCCCACTCCCTTTGATTCACAGCCCTAAGGTGTAGGTTTGGTACAAGTTCTAAATGAAAATTTAGATATAAAAGCTTAAGAACAGTTTTCTCCTGTAAATAGCACGAGGAGGCTGGAGAGTCCTGAAGACTTGAAGATGTACAAGGCATACACGGTCATATTTAATGACATGCCACAGAGTCTACATTATTTATAATGAGTCAGGACACCCTCTGGCTGAGTTTTAATTTGATCAAAAGTAAGCTATTAAACTTTGGTTTTTGTTAACAGACATTTGGCCTCTACACCAAGAAATAGAAAAAAAAGAAATACCTACTTGAAGGAAAAGAAGTGATCCTAAAGTGTTTTGCTCTAGGAAAAATGAAACGCCACCTTGTCTATAACTGTAACCACCCTCAACTACTTGCGTTTTCCTGGAGGTTCAGGAGAGGCTAGGATGAATGATAGTGTGTAGGATGGATTTTTAAAATCTGTGTTATTAAGAATTACGTTGGCTGGGTGCAGTGGTTCATGCTTATTATCCTAGCACTTAGAGAGGCCAAGGCAGGTGGATCACTTGAGCCCAGGAGCTTCACACCAGCCTGGGAAACATGGTGTAACCCCATGTGAGACCACCTGGGCAACATGGTGAAACCATGTCTCTGCAAAAAAAAATATAAAAATGAGCTGGGCATGTTGGTGCATGCCTGTGGTCTCAGCTACTTAGGAGGCTGAGGCAGGAGGATTGCTTGAGCCCAGGAGGTCAAGGCTACAGTGAGCTGCAGTCGTGACACTGTATTCTAGCCTGGGCATCAGAGAAAAACCGTGTATCAAAAAAAAAAAAAAAAAAAAACAAACCCCAAAAAACAATAACAAAAAAAACAGAACTACATCACTATTACATAAGAACGTATATACATTCATCCATGCACAGTTTTATTCTACTCTACACATAATTATATTCTATTTGTTCCCAAAGCTAAAATAATTCAGAAATACGTCAACAAGTTAACATCTGAAAGTTAATAAAATAATCATATTTATCCTTCTCAGAGAATTCTTTTCATGACCTTTTTCTGAGTAGAATTTTCTGAACAGACCTTTTTCAGAACAGAATAATAGTCTGCAATTACAGATTCATAGAAATGAACAGTTTTGTAGGAAAAAAATCAATTATTTCAGTAATTATAAGTGTAAAGACTACACCTTAGTCTTTCGGCTTTAGTTATCTGATTTGAAGGAACTCCCAACTAATATTATAGATCTGGCCAACTGCAAGGGATGCTAAGTAACAGTGTTGCTATTGGGTTTGTGCCAGAAGATCAATTTATTCAATGAAGTGTGAAACTTAGCACTGAGGAAAGCACACTAACTCATATGAAAAAGAGGCTGGGTCCCAAGGATGAAACTAACTGAAAAACAGCAAGTAGTTTCCAGTGTGGGGTCTTTCCAGTTGACAGCTGCCTTCATGTTGAAAAAAAGCTCATAGAAATGACCACGGTAAATGTAAGAAGAAATTCCAGACGGATTACTCCACAGCTGCTTCCTCCCACCCAGCTCACCACATCCCACCCCGGCGCACTTGCACACACACATAGACTCTCTTCCAATCACTGGGCTCAAAGTTTGGCATTGCACCCTGACAACTGAACGGGGCAGCAGTTGCCCGTCACAGCTGCAGTCTGGAGGCCGAGGTTAGGAGATGGGATCAGGGACTCTCAGCGCCAACTGTTAACTCAGGGAAGGGTGATTTTGTAGAGCCAAGTGCCCTTGGACAATGCGGGTCTCAAACAACAGGCTGTCAGTCACTGAAACCCCCCCAGAGTGCAAATCTCGAAATCCGATTTGAAAATAGAAAAAAATCAACAATTACTGAAAGTACTTGAGACGTTGAGTCATCATAAACTTTTTGTGGTGTAAATAGGAGTTTTGTGCAATGGACTGTGTCCTTTAAGATGAATGGTTTTTTTTTTTTTTTTTTTTTTTTTAAATTGGGATGGCGTTTTGCTCTTGTTGTCCAGGCTGGAATGCAGTGGTTTGATCTCAGTCACTGCAACCTCCACCTCCCAAGTTCAAGCGATTCTCCTGCCTTAGCCTCCCAAGTAGCTGGGATTACAGGCATGTGCCACCATGCCTGGCTAATTTTGTATTTTTAGTAGAGACAGGGTTCCTCCATGTTGGTCAGGCTGGTCTCAAACTCCTGACCTCAGGTGATCCACCTGCCTCAGCCTCCCAAAGTGCTGGGATTACGGGCGTGAGCCACCGCACCTGGCTGAATGGGTTTTTAAAAATCTCTGGGCTGGATGCAGTGGCTCATGCTTGTAATCCCAGCACTTTGGGAGGCCCAGGCGGCCCAATTCCTTGAGCTGGGGAGTTTGAGACCAGCCTGAGCAACATGGCAAAACTCTGTCTCTACAAAAAATACAAAATTTAGCCAGGTGTGGTGGTGAATACCCGTGGTCCCAGCTGCTTGGCAGGCTGAGGCAGGAGGATCATTAGAGTCCAAGAGGTCAAGCCTCCAGCGAGCCACAATTGTGCCACTGCACTCCAGCCTGAGTGACACAGTGAAACCCTGCCTCAAAAAAAAAAAAAATTAAATTAAAAAAAACTCTGAATACTGTGGTGTCCGTGAATATCAACACCACATCTTTCTATATTCTTTCATGATCTTTATCATTTTATAAATGTGTAGTTTTCATAGAGTTGTGATCAGTGGGCAAATGAAATGATGTTGTTTTATTTTTTCCTCCCAAAGACCATTCAATCAGCTGATTCTAGTAGCCCTTTTCTCTTCTCTGCAAGAATGCGGTGACTCTGGCTATGACTGTTTATCCTTCATTTCGCTGGAATGTTGACAGGCCATAGTAGGTGAGGAGAGATTAGTTTGATTTATGCTATGGACTATGCTTTGGAATCTTTAAGTAGTTTTTAATAATTCAAAAGAAATTTAATTTTAAAACTCAAAGATATAATTTTTATAATATATTTTTTAATCGCTTCCCAAATCTTGGAAGAAGACAAAAATATCAGGAAACCTATTTCTAGGCATATGTCTTAAAGCTTGTCAAAAGATTTTCTAGTCATCTTTAATATCTGATCAAAACTTTATCATTTCACTCTTCCATTAATGAAGTGAAGTAGACACTTTGCTTTTACCATTTGAACAGAATTTTCCCCTGGCATATTAGGTGCTCAGTAAATAACAGCTGTCATGGCAATCCATGATGCCTGATGTGCTCTATGGATCATATTTATTTTATACAAATGTAACAGTTATATTTTATAACTATTTATTTATTTATTTTCAGAGGGAGTCTTGCTCTGTTGCCCAGGCTGAAGTGCAGTGGCACAATCTCGGCTCACTACAACCTCTGTCTCCTGAGTTCAAGTGATTCTCCTGCCCCAGCCTCCTGAGTAGCTGGGATTATAGGTGCCCACCACCACAACCAGCTAATTTTTGTATTTTTAGTAGAGACAGTGTTTTGCCATGTTGGCCAGGCTGACCTCAGGTGATCCACCCACCTCGGCCTCCCAAAGTGCTGGGATTACAGGCGTGAGCCACCGCGCCACACCCTCTACATGGACATTTCATTTTAGGTTTTCCTCGAGGCAAATGTTAAAGTGTGAGATCACTGGGCCACAGGGTGTATATATTGTTATGGCCTTTTTTTTACACATGTGGAGGAGGGCCTAGTACTTACTGTTTTGCTCCATGTGAGGCCAGTGGTGTGGTGCTCCTTGATGTATGCTTGAAGCTCACTCCAAATGTTCAAATATGACTTCACCCAATCCACATGGCGCAAATCACTTTGTTATAAAAGAGAGTGGAAGAAAGCGGAGTTACAATCGAAAAGATAATTGTAAAAAGACTGTGGGGTCACATGGTTATCTAGTGACCAGGGCCCTGGAGCCCGGAGCAATTGTCCTTGCAGCCCAAGCACTGTGAAGGGCTTCAGAAGGGAACCCTAGGAGGAAGCAGGCCCAGCACTCTCCTGAGGGAAGGCGGCAGGTGGCTGGGTGCCCTGAGTCCGGGTATGGAGCAGAGGGACCACAGAGAGGGAACCCGACAGAACTAAGCTGACTTGAGTAGGATGTCCTCGCACTGTCCTTGTCAGCCCTCATGTGAGGGGGGCAGAGGGGGGAGACTGTTTCTTTCTACACTGCTCCTGATGCTAAATGAGAGACAATATGCTCCCAGGAATGAGAATGGTATTAAAAAGAAAAAAAAGTCACTGGGTTCATTTTCTAATAATTCTGTTGAATCATTTGGTTAAAATGTAACCAAATTGGAGAATTTTAGTCATTATGACTGACAAAGAAGTCGGTATAGTAAGAAAATTGATCTCTTACAAACAGGTAACATCCCTTACTTCGAAAGGGACATTTAAATTCCCTTAGTTTAATACTTTGAATGACAATATGAACCAGGCAGGGCATCATCTGTATTTTTATCTTGATGTTATTGAACCAAGGGCTAGTAAAATACTTACCTTTTATAACAAGATTAACATACAAGATTGAAAGAATTGTTAGAAATATTAAACTTACAGATAGGCAAAAATAGTTGCATTTCCTTTTAGCAATTTTCACCCATAATATATTTGTTCTCACTTTAAAGAAGCCTAGGTAAATGTGAAAATGACGACATTTGAGTTAAGAAAAAATTTAATTATGTTCCTGGGCCATTAGTCTGAAGATAATCATGAACAGAAATCTCCATTATTAAACCTCTCGTCAATAATGACTTACCTCTAGACAAATTGTATTTTGTTTTCCTTGAGAAGCCCTAAGCACCACCAGCATGTTTGGAATCCTATTGTATTAAGGCATGCCATGTAGAAAGGCTGAACTTGGGAACTGGTCATAATTATTCACTCCACAAAGAGAAAAAATGTGTGTGTGGTTTTATTCTACCTTTTTAGATGGACTGATTATATTCATCAATCTATGAAAAGTCTGTCGCTTTGTCTCCCCTTCACAGTCAAAACCCAAAAGCTAAGAGTAGCTCCAAAGGTCTCTTTCATTGGCTGCTCGGTTTGACTGCTCCTATTGTTAAAAATGAACGCATCTGCACCTCCACCGGCATTTCTCCAGCTTCTTGTACAGTCTTGAGGCGGTCCACTGAGCTTAACTGAGTCGTCTTTCGTGCTACTGGAAGTACGCTTTCTACTTAATTGCTAGAGCTAACACGGAGGGGCAAATACTGAACCGTCTTTGTGAACAAAAACATGTAGAGAAGCCCAACGCTTTTGACTATGCTGCTACCTGGGGGGAACCCCTCACCCACAGCCCCAACATATACTCAAGGAGGGACTGGGAGAAGGACAGGAGCTGATGAACTGAGACACTAATAAAAATAGTCTCCAAGGGTGAAAGGTAAAAAGGCAAAAACCTAGGATGTGCTTGAGCTGTCCTGAACTGGCATGCGTAGGTGTGTGTCTGCATATCTTGAACAAAAGAAGTCACTAGGGGGGTACGTTCATGCTGTCATATGATATTCAGGTTTGGCAACTGAAACTTGCTCTTTTCTGAAACGTTATTTTTATGTGAGAAGAACAGGCCATCTTGCATATTTCTGATGCCTTTCTCACGTGTGTGGCACAGTTCTGAAATTTCTAATTCAACATGGCAACATTTGGAGGCATATCACTGGGCACAAATGCCTTGATGCAAAAAGTCTGTAACTGAGCACACCTGTTTTAACCAAAGTCTTCTCGGGGTGGGCAGAGCCCCTAAGACGAAAAGAGGCGCACTGAACTCCTGGAATTAGGGGTTCCGTCTGCTAAAGCTCCTCCTTCTAAAAGCAACATGGAACGACTAAACTCTGTGAGGGGAACACAATGGCTGTTTTTCTTTTTCTTTTTTTTTTAATATAACAGCTTTATTGAAATATAATTCACATCCCATATGCTTCGGCTATTTCCAGTGTGCAATTCAATAGTTTAGCTCAGCAGAGTTGAGCAATCACCACCACAATCAATTTTGGAACATTTTCATTGCCCCCGAAAGAAACCCCATACCCATTAGCAGTTAATCCTCCAAAGGGAGTAATTAATTAAAACTTAAAAGAAAAAGCTTAAACTTTTAAAAGTTTGAGTTTTCCCTAAACTTCCCCAGCTCTAGGCAACTGTTAATCTACTTTCCGTTTTTATAGATTTGACTATTCTGGAATTTCATATAAATGTAATCATATAATATGTGGTCTTTGTGCCTGGCTTCTTTCACTTAGCACAGTATTTTCAAGGTTCATTCATGCTGCTGTCTGAATTAAAAAAATGAAAAATTAAAGCACATCTTTCAGAATTAAATAACCATGGATGCACTGACTGAATTAAGTAGCTTAGAAATTATTTTAGTGGTCCTAGGTAATATGTTGGGGTACAGTAATCTCTCTCCCTGGAGACAGGCTGGTAACTATTTTTCCTTGGAAAATTAAAGTTTAAGGTTGTTGATAGCTCTAAATAGGGTAAGAGTTATAAAGTGGAAACTATGATGTGGAATCTGATGTCACTGCTTTCTGTTGCTTATAATTATCGAAAACTAATGGAGTTCAAGAAAAGACGTCATGGATTTGGGAAATATCAGGACCAAGAAATTAATGAACAGTCCATTCCAGGCTCATGCCTGTAATCCCAGCACTTTGGGAGGCCGAGGCGGGCAGATCACCTGAGGTCAGGAGTTTGAGACCAGCCTGGCCAACATGGCAAAAGTATTAATATTTCATTCTTTTTTATGGTCCAATAATATTCCATTGTGTGGATATACCATATTTTATTTCATCAGCTGATGAATATTTGGGTTTTTTCCACCTATTGCCTATCATGAACAATGCTGCAATGAATATTGTGTACAAGCTTTTGGGTGAACATATGTTTCCATTTCTAGTGCAGCGGCACGATCTCAGCTCACTGCAACCTCCCCCTCCCGGGTTCAAGCCATTCTTCTGCCTCAGCCTCCTGAGTTAGCTTGAATTACAGGTGCATGCCACCACGCTTGGCTAATTTTTCTATTTTTAGCAGAGATGGGTTTTCGCCATGTTGGCCAAACTGGTCATGAATTCCTGACCTCAAGTGATCCACCTGCCTCGGCCTCCCAAAGTGCTGGGATTACAGGCTTGAGCCACCGTGCCTGGCCTGCTTTTTGTAGTAAAAAAAATATTGTTACATATTTCTTAACCTGAGGGATGGATGTTTAGGTATTTTTTGTATTGTAATTCTTTACACCTCATGTATATTTTATAAATATTCTTTTGTATCTATTCAATATTTCTTAAAATAAAAAATAATCTACAAAAGAAAGAGTGATGAAAATTTTGAATATGTAATATTGATAAATGGCCTAGAAGTATAGTAGGTCTTTATTTATATATTTTATGCAATTTTTCTATATTCCATTTAAAATTTGTCTTATATTGTAGACCCTTTTCTTCTGGTTCTGATTTTCAGATCTGCATTAGTAAAATAAGACTGGGTGCAGTTGCTCACGCTAGTAATCCTAGCACTTTGGGAGGCTGAGGCGGGCAGATCCAGAGGTCAAGAAATTGAGAGCATCCTGGCCAACATGGTAAAACCCCTTCTCTACTAAAATTACAAAAATTAGCTGGGCGTGGTGGTACAGCTACTTGGGAGGCTCAGGCAGGAGAATCACTTGAACCTGGGAGGCAGAGGTTACACTGAGCCAAGATCGCACGACTGCACTCCGGCCTGGTGACAGAGCGAGACTCTGTCTCAAAAAAAAAAAAAAAAGAATTGAAGCAATAATCCAATAATGCAGGTTCTTTAATTTCCTTCCACCTGAACAGTCTGGGTCAACACATGAGACGTCGCCATGCATTTGCTGACCAATGGTCACTTCTGTTGCTGCCACCTAAGAGCTCTGAGGGAGATCCACTTTCAAGTCCAGGGCCAGAAGCAGGTAGAAGCTTGTTGCTCTTATATTTGCCTCATCCCTTCCCTTAGTTCCTAGGCACCAGCCACATCCCATTTAGCCAGCTGTTTAGAGTATAGGGCATGACCTTATCAGAGGAGGAGGAATCTCATGATATCCCTCAAATATTTAGGATACATTTTCCTGGTATTTCTTGAGCTCTGCCATGTCTCCATTTGGCCCTATTTTCTATTCTGACTCCAGTCTTAAGTCACTCTAGGATCTATTACTTGTGCTGTCGAACACAAGGTCCTTTCACACTGGTTCACAAGGCAAAGCCCCTCGGTTTAGACTCATCTATACTTTGAGCAGTGCTCTGAATGGCTGCTAGTCTAACAGATGTCTGTGTCCACCCCAGTTGTATTTCATCTTAACTGAGTATCTGGTTTCTTTCTCACTGCTCTGGTTTGTTGCTTCATCTCATTTCTGTTCTTGATATACACTTTGTTTCCTGATTCCTCCTCTCTTCTCTAGCTCACCCACCAACTCTACTTTGATCAGTGTAAAAGTTCTGTAACATACAGGGTTGCTCCATCACCAAGCTCTCTGATTACTGTGGGAATACATAAGATAGTGACATGCAGCCGGGCACGGTGGCTTACGCCTGTAATCCCAGCACTTTGGGAGGCCGAGGTGGGCGGATCACGAGGTCAAGAGATCGAGACCATCCTGGCCAACATGGCGAAACCCTGTCTCTACTAAAATACAAAAATTAGCTGGGCGTGGTGGCATGTGCTTGTCGTCCAGCTACTCGGGAGGCTGAGGTGGAAGAATCGCTTGAACCCAGGAGGTGGAGGTTGCAGTGAGCCGAGATTGCACCACTGCAATCCAGCCTGGCGACAGAGCAAGACTCTGTCTCAAAAAAAAAAAAAAAAAAAAAGATAGTGACATGCATTCAAATGGGGAGAGTTTATTCATTACGAAAGAATGGAGGCAGACTTTCAAAAATGCATATATTATCTGGATAACTGATTCCACTTTCCACTTGACTTTATCTGCAAAGATTAGTATTTTCCTTTAAAGTTTATAGTACATTAGTGTAGCGCCTTGGAAAAGAATTAGTCGTTAACTGTATTGAGTTTTCGGGACAAATGTCTAACAAGTAATCAACTGAAAATCTGGTCAATAAAAGAAGGTACGTACCTGTGTTTGTAGTCCTTTAAGACCCTGTTAGTGTAAAAGGTGGCAGCGTCATTCATCTCCTTGACATAAGGACCGGGTTTGGGGGACTGAGAAAACAGGACCATCACCCAAGCATAGAAGGAAAAAAAAATAGGATAAGAAAGAAAATGCCTTAAAGAAGAAGCAAAGCAATGAAGACATGTGGACTTAAAGTGGGAGGCAAATGTTGCTCTGAAAGGTTGATAAAAACACTTTCTACAGTATCTCAGCACAGAAAGCATTGAACTTGAAACAGGGTAGGAGAAAGCAGGTGGATTCAGCCTAGGAAGAAGCTTCCTTCAGTGCAAGGAGCGTGAAGGTAGCTAAGCTACAAGTTCTCCTAAATACTCCAAACATGTGACGAGGTGAAGAGGCAACATTCCACCTGGACTCACCACAGCTATCCATCCAAGGGCAGGGATGCTTTCGCTGACGGCCGAAAGATGATTGAACATGTTACTCCCCCGGTTTCTCTCTCTGAAAGTCTGGATTTCCTGAATCTTTTCTGATATGGGTTTCAGAAGAGTGGCCACGTCATTCTGTAAGCAAACATCAGGGGCTGTTATCTACAGACAGAGAAGCATAGCACCTCTATCGATGTTGGCCTAAGCAGCAGAATTCAGGACTTGCCATCTGTCCAGGGGACTAAAGAAACATATAATCGTCTTTCAGAATAGCACGCATTTGTTCGTGGTTATGATAATGCCGTGCTTTTACTCTTTGAAGTATGAAAATTGCAGATTTTTTAACATTATTAATGCTGTGTTTTGAGATGTGGAAAAAACCCAGCCGTATGACACAGCCCCCATTTCAAACACCCTTCATGAAACACAGTGAAATTGATGTTGATCATTTATATTTCAAAAGGAAAATAGACATTGCAATAACCCCTACATAAAGTTGGGTAAGACTGGAAGGTTAATAAAATGACATCATCCTATTCCTGTGGGAAAATGATTTGGGAGAGGCTTCCTGGTTTTCCCATAGTTACCATTATCCATGTGAAAAAGTGAAACTCTTTCACTGAGGTACCTCTCCCCACTTTTTTTCTTTTGAGACAGAGTCTCAATCTGTCCCAGGCTGGAGTGCAGTGGTGTGACCTCGGCTCTCTGCAACCTTTGCCTCCCAGGTTCAAGCGCTTCTCCTGCCTCAGCCTCCTGACTAGCTGGAATTACAGATGCCCACCACCACGCCCGGCTAACTTTTTCTATTTTTAGTAGAGATGGGTTTCACTGTGTTGGCCAGGCTGCTCTTGAATTCCTGACCTCAAATCATCCACCCACCTCGGTCTCCCAAAGTGCTTGGATTATAGACGTGAGCCACCGTGTCCAGCTCTTTTTAAGAAAATGTGATGGCTTATCTTATTTATAGTGACTTTAGTCTTCATTGGCTTTCTACATTGTCCCCGGTCCACTTAGCCTATGACTACAGATCACACTCATTCTGCTAATTCAACAACTGACTTCTCCGTTCATATAAAAATGACTTTCAGAATTACATGAGCTGGCTGGGTGTGGTGGCTCATACCTATAATTCCACCATTTTGGGAGACTGAGATGGGAGGATCACTTAGGGCCTGGGGTTTGAGACCAGCCTGGACAACACAGCAAGACCCCACTTCTACAAAAACTTTTAAAAATGAGCTGGCTGTGGTGGTGTGCACCTGTAGTTCCAGCTACTCAGGAAGCTCCAGTTCTGGGAGAATTAGAATTACCAGGAATCTGAGACTGTAGTAAGCCGTGACCACCACTGTGCTCCAGCCTGGCACCAGAGCGAGACCTGTCTGAAAAAATGTGTAAATAAATCAAAATAAAAATAAACACAATTACATGAGCTGAGTTATGAAGTATCACAGAGATAGATTCCCCAGAATACCATCGTTGCTTTAAACATCTCCTCACCTACATCCTTAGCATTCTCTCTGATTTCTCTAGGCCTTGAAAAGCAGGTAACATTGTTGATCAGATTTTCATGTGTGCACCAAAGAAACAGCAAAGGTCCTACATTTCAGCTCTGTGGAAGCAGCTAAAGAGCTTTAAGCAGTATTTTACTAAATCTTGTTTGCAGGAGGTGAAATAGAAAAGCTCCTTACAGCTCTTTAATTCCTAAGATTTCAGAGCAATGGCTCCTAGCCTTGGCTACACATTAGAACCACCTAGGGGGCTTTAAAAACCACTGAGGCCTGGGTTCCACCCCTAGCAATTCTGATTTAACTGGTCCAGGGTGGCCTGGGTGAGGGCAGGGGGATTGGATAAGCTTCCTAGGTGATTTCAATCATTGCTACAACGGTGGCTTCACACCCCAGAGGACAGTCATTTCTGCCAGGGACAGCAAACCATTAGGAAAAAAATTATGTGCAGCTGCGGTAGCTTTTACCTCTTCTTCTAAACTCCTTTACATGTCCTCCTCTGAAAAGAAGGTTGAATGGAAGGGCTTTGGGATGAGAATGGCCTTGGTTCAAATCTAAGCTTTGGTGCCTACAGGGCCTTGGGCAAATTACTTAATTGGATCCTTAGTTTCCTCATCTATAAATCAGAGATAATACCTATCACCTACATGCTACAGGAGATACTGCATTTTAAAGCCCTGGCACATGGGAGATACACAATAAATAGAAGTAATTACTATTATTTCCATGATGCAGTTAACTCATACCAGAGGGAAAAAGGATGTGGTCCCCTGCAATATGTGATATTCATTTGTTTCAAATAAATATGCATTTAAGATAGGAGAGGCTCCAAACAGATATCTACATAGATTAACAGGATTTTAGGATTCCAGGAGTCTAAACTGGGTCACCTAGTTCAGCTTTTGACAAATCTAATAGAATAGGTCACAATTAGTATTTAAAAGTCATGAAAACTGATTAGAATAGAAAATAGCAGCATTCATATGTACTAAGGATGGATATTTTGGTATTAAACACTTGTTTTGGTTATGAAGTGTGTGTGTGTGTGTGTGTGTGTTTGTGTGTGTGCTGGGTTGCCAAATAAAATGTATTTCTTAATATAGATCTAGCCTAAAAATGGTTTTTTTTTTCTTTTTTTTCTGAGATGGAGTTTCTTTCTTGTTGTCCAGGCTGGAGTGCAGTGGCGCGATCTCAGCTCACCGAAACCTCTGCCTCCCAGGTTCAAGTGATTCTCCTGCCTCAGCCTCCCGAGTAGCTGGAATTACAGGCATGCGCCACCACACCCAGCTAATTTTGTATTTTTAGTAGAGATGGGAGTTTCTCTATATTGGTCAGGCTGGTCTCGAACTCCCAGCCTCAGGTGATCCATCTGCCACGGCCTCCCAAAGTGCTGGGATTATAGGCGTGAACTACTGCGCCTGGCCAAGCCTAGAAGTTTGAGAAACATGGCCATAATCCAGTTCTCCTATTTTACATATGGAATACAAGCTCAGAGAGGTTAATTTGCTATGTCAAGACCAGCTATAGCAACGATTAGTGGAGCTGGAGCTAGAAGGTAGGCCCTTGGGGAGGCCCTGAGACGATTCTCGATACTGGGTACTGAGAAAAATACGGTTAGTGTCTGCATACAGGTTTCTTCTTTACCAATAAGACTAGGGAAAGGTGTTAAGAAGAGATAAAGAGCAAAGGTCCTAGAATGAGACTTCTTGGGTTCAAGTCCTCGCTCCACAGTGTACTCAGCTGTGGGACTTTATACCAATTACCAAACTTGTCCAAGATTCCCTTGTCCGATCTGCAAGCTAGGCTTGACAACAGTACCTGTTTCACAGGGATGTTATGAGGAGTAAACGAGAGAACACGTTGTGCTCGGTAAAGGGTCAGGTATACTGTGGATGCACAACAGGTGGCTGCTGATCCCCAAGGTATCTGCCAGTTACAAAGCCTCTGACCGGCCAAGTCCACTGACTAGCTCTTTCCCATCCCTTATATGTCTCCTAACTGAGATATACTGAGGGACAGAGGCACACTTCTGTTTGAGGGAAAAAAAGAAATACAGAGAAAGAAAGCAAAGTGCTCTCAACGTTCCCAGTGGACTTTTTAGCTATTCTGTACTGAAGGACGGGAAAAACAAAAACATTTGCTGCAGAAGCTGGTCAGTTCTTGTGGAAAACTCATGAATATCTTCCAGTCTTCTCTCTTTCCCTTCTGATCACTAAAAATTAGAGGGATTGTGGATTTGCTGTGAAGACCTTGGATCAGGGTTGTTAGGAGCTGCACTCTGCCCCCTCCTTCACCAAATTAATATGCTGAAGCCTTAACCCCTAGTGCCATATTTGGAGAAAAGATCTTAAATATGGTTGGAATGCAACCATATTTGGAGATAGGGTCTTTAAAGAAATGATTATATTAAAATGAGGTCATTAGGGTGGGCTTCAATCCAATATGACTGTTTCTTTTTTTTTTTTGAGATGGAGTTTCACTCTTGTCGCCCAGGCTGAAGTGCAGTGGCACGATCTTGGCTCACTGCAAACTCTGCCTTCCAGGTTCAAGCAATTCTCCTGCCTTAGGCATCCCACCCCCCGCCCTGCCCCCGCCCCAAATAGCTGGGATTATAGATGCTCACCACTACACCTGGCTAATTT
>CAUYLG010014598.1:0-42729 GCA_963573385.1 Cacajao melanocephalus
ACAAGTTCAAAAAAGTAAACATGTTAAGGTAAGCAGACAACTCTTCAGAAGCCCAAACACATTTTCTTGCTGTATTTATGTTGAATTCTCCATCTACAATGAGCAGTCATGAAGATGGTCTTCTTCAGGGCAACATGGTCACAGGACTGGGGCAATCCAGGGGACTGAGAGGGAGCGTGAGGACGGGAGAGGGGGCTACCTCCTGCTGTTTCACGTTGGAGACAAACTGTAACGCAGTCCACGGGCCTGCAATCGTCCTGTTTATCAACTGGCATAACGCTTGATGTAGTCGTCCACTTTATTCCGGAAGTCCTCCTGTGGAGTGAGAGCATCAGGGACAGAAAGAAGAACAGGAAGTGTGAGTGAGTGAGTGAAGCAGCGCTTCAGGGATGACTCAGATCTACCAGCACCAAGGCCCCCTGTGGTTGCCAAGGTGGTGGAAGAACCAGGATCTTGCCGAGTCTGAGTGCCATTTCACCACGACTCGGGTGCCTACTGCATGCAAGACACAGTGCCGGGTGTGCTGAGGAGAGCGTGCAGAAGGCCTGAGTGGGAGGGACCCTAAGGGAGCATCTATCCCTCCTCATTTTCCAGACAGGGAAAGTAAAGCCCAGAAGAGTGTAGTCAAGGTCACAAAGCCAATACTCCTTCGGCCACAATGGGTTTGAGCCACAGCTGCTGCTCTCAGGAAGACCCTTGTTTCTAGATTTGTCTTCCTGGGATGAATTCCCTGGACCTTTCTACCTATTTAAAATGTGCCTGCTCTTCCCAGCCCATGTAAAGCCCCCAACCTAAGGATGGCTACCCTGCTCAGAAGAGAGCTGGTGTGCTGCAGAGGTCCGTCTTCATGCATTCTGGAATAGTGCAGGTGGCCAGTGACCAAAGGCGGTGTGGACCTAGGAATCACCCCAGGCCAGTATAGATGAGATGAACTTCTCAGATCTGGGTCACTGGGCCAGGTTTGTCCCTGGATCTGGTCTCCCCAAGGTCAGGAGTAAAATCCCATGGGATTGTATAAGCCTTAAGAGTGACTTGGAGTTCTTAGCCCTCTCACTCCTACAACATAGCTGCTGGGTCCCAGATGTCCCTGCAGGATCACACTGCTTCAGTCCCATCAATGCCATGCAGCTCCCGCTGCACAGCGAATACAGCACAGTTATCACAGTTCTTAGTGGGCATGAGTTCCATTTCCTTAGCTATGCCTCAGTCCTCCTAAGCCTCAGTCTAGCCTGCCTGCTGATTTCACTGTATAATCCTGACACCTGGCAACGTGCAGGGCACACCCTGGTGCTCAGTGTACACCTCGCTGCTGCTGTAATGCCCTCTTGCGGGGGAGATCCTGCCTGGAGCATGGTCCTGGCCAGCAGGGCACCATGTGCCTGCCCTCCTGCCACACCCTTAATTAGCATGGTGACCCTGTCCAGGGCAGGCAAGTTCCCAATTTGTCCCATGATCTGCTCTGGTCTCAGGGTGAGAAAGTGGAGTGCTCTGAGTCTATCCAGGTACCTCTGCCCTGCCGACTGCCCTATTTGTCTACAGGATGGTGTTTGGAGCCTCCCACATGGGCCTTTACCCTGCAACAAATGGGGGTGTGCAGAAACCCTGCCTGCCTTTTTACAGAAACCCTGCCTGCCTTTTTACAAAACCTTCTCAAGGCTATTTCCACAGTCCCCAGAGCCAGACAATACTGGTGAGGAAGGAGACCCAGGCATCTGGGATCACCTCCCCCTTGACTTCCACACTGCATTTCAGTAGAAGAAAAGGCTGGCCGACTGGTGCCTCATAAATCACCTTCCTATAAGATAGCAGGCATGGTATGGGGAAATCTCTCCGGAAGACACTGTTTTTACTTAAACAAGGTCAAGCCCCCACCCTACTCCTCCATCCGGAGACCAGAAGCCTTTCACATGTGATTCCTAAAACTGGAAACCCAAGACCCTTTCATGTGTGATTTCTAAAGCTGTAAAACCAAGACCCTTTCACTTGTAATTACAGTGTAAACCTAAGGCTGTAAACCTAAGATCCTTTCACGTGTCATATCTAGAGGGTAAGCCTATGTAAAGGCAGAGCTTCTCTTTGCTAGGGGAGCTTGGCCGTTTGGACAAAACATAAAGCCGTGCTCCTGGGACGTAATAATAAAACCCCTTCGGCCGCTCCTGCTTCACTGTCAGTTCACAAGCTTACAGGCTGTGAAATGAAGACCCCATAAATGCCCCTGCCTCTCCACATTCCGGAGGACAAAAAGATGCCATGTACTCATAGTCCCCCTGCTCACCTTACCCAGCATGGAGCCCAGCATCCATGCCTGCAGCAGGCCCCATGCTCTAGCCTCTGCTGCCTCCTTCCTTCTCTCCTACCCCAAGATACACGAAGCACAGGGCCCAAGTGAAATCACAGACGCTGGAAGCAGATCGAGGCAGGTCCAAGTCCTGGGATTTGCCTCCAACGGGCTACTCAATCATGGCCAATCTCAGCTTCTTGGTGGCTGTGTTCTCAGCAGCAAAATGGGGATAATGGTACCCGCCCCCACGGGGCTGTTGTGAGAAATAAGTGCACTCTGTGCCAAGTGCAAGGAGCGTGCCTGGCTCCTACTATTCCATCCCTCTGACCTGCACCAGTCATAATGGCCTCATTTCTCTGCCCTGAGCTCCACAGCACATTCCTGCCTCAGGGCCTTTGCACTGGTAGCCGAGGCTTTCTGGAGTGCTCCTCCCTCACCATCCGGCCCTCTGTGACATGCTCTTCACCTTACATTCTGTGTTTGTTCACCTATTTTTAAAAATTTTACTTATTATTTTTTTGAAATGGAATTTCGCTCTTATTGCCCAGGCAGGAGCACATGGCATGATCCTGGCTCACTGCAACTTCCACCTCTTGGGTTCAAGCGATTCTCCTGCCTCAGCCTCCCAAGTAGCTGGAATTACAGGTGCCTGACATCATGCCCGGCTAATTTATGTATTTTTAGTAGAGATGGGTTTCACCACGTTAGCCAGGCTGGTCTCGAACTCCTGACCTCAAGTGATCTGCCCGCCTTGGCTTCCCAGAGTGCTGAGATTACAGGTGTGAGCCACCGTGCCTGGCTGTGTTTGTTCACCTATGCTCCATCTCCTCATGCTGGAATGTGTGCACCACAGGGACAGAGACTGTCATCGCCACAGTCCCTGAGCACTTCACATCATCCCTGGCACATAAGTGGCCACCAGCCAAACAAGTTATGAACGAGTGAACCTAAGGAAGGGCGCTCGACAACTGTGACCATTACTCAGTGGAAGGCATGGGTGGGGCAGCAGCACTGCTTAGGCTTCATGTGCAGGCATCACTGTTTGGAGATTTTAGGTCCATTTTACTGGCTTTAAAAGTATATCAGTTGCAAAGTCTTATTTCATACAAATAAGGAATATTAAGACTTATTTCATACAAAGAATGGTAAAATGTAAGACCTCTTTCCACCTGGAGCCATGGGAATGCTCCTATTGCCATCACTTTCTATCTGACAAGGCTTGGTCCACAAGGGCTAGTCCTCACCAGCAACAGCAGAGAGGAGTGCCACCATGAATGCCTGCAAGGGGTGGGCCAAGGGGCGCACTTGCCCAGGGCCTGTCAGTGCAGTACCAAGCCCAAGGCTTTGCCGGACAACACAAGCCCATCAGGACCACCAATGGACAGCAGGGGTCGGGGGCTGATTGCCCCCATGGGGTGCTGTGAGCACAGGGCTGAGGTGCTGGCCTCGGCCAGGGCTGCCTCACGCCACTGCCACTTCTCTTGAGAAGCCCTGCTGCTCCAGCCCTCAGAACAGAGCTCGCCTCCTCGGCAAAACGCCAGCCTCAGAAGACAGCCTGCTCTGCCCGCCTGGTTGCACTGCGCCACTCCCTGTGCCCACTGTGCCTGCCACTTGTTTTATGAGTCTGAGCAGGATGCATGCTGGGCAGCACTTCTCTTGCCTCCCTGTGGGAGGCACTCCTGCCCACTCTTTGGGGCAGTGGTCAGGCAGCACCTGCCTGAACCTCAGCACTGAACTTAGGCTGAAGACTGTAGCGAGGACCTGGGAGGACACATTTCAAACGCCCTACTCAGTCTTGGCACACAGTTGGTCTAACTCAGATGAACAGAAGCGAAGGCTCTGAACATTCAGTATGATGCCTAGAACTAGCTAGAGGAGTTTTAGAACTGTGTTCAAAGCTATGTCAGGCTGGGTGCAGTAATCCCAGTACTTTGGGCGGCTGAGGTGGGCAGGTCGCTTGAGGCCAGGAGTTTGAGACCAGCATGGCCAACATGGTGAAACTCCATCTCTACTACTAAGAATACAAAAATAAGCCCAGTGTGGCGGCACCAGCTACTCGGAAGGCTGAGAGGCACAAGAATCGCTTGAACCGGGAGATGGGGGTTGCAGTGAGCTGAGAGTATGCCACTGCAATCCAGCCTGAGTGACAAAGTGAGACTCTGTTTCAAAAAAAATAAAGGCAACTTCAGCCAAGCAAACAGTGGTGTCTGGCTGACTGCTGCAATGGCAAGGCTGCCATAGGGAATCTGGTTCAGAGAATGGAATGCGAGCTTCTACCACCAAATCCAGCCGGAGCCCCCGCTAGTCTGAGCCACCTCAGCCGCAGCCACACATGGCCTGTCTGCAGGCTCCTGCTCCATGAGCTTTGCACTGGGCCAGCGGTAACGTCATTTCAGACCCCTTGGCTAACAGTGCTTCCCCTCGAGGCTTGTATGCTTTCTTTTATCACACAGTTCAAACCACTGCTGCCTTGCTACTCAAGCACAGTGGAAAGGTGACATTCAGCGACTCTAATTCTTTCAGCTTGGGTTTTGTTGTACTTTTTTCTTCCCAGTGAGTTTTAATATATCCTTTCTAGGTAAACGGTCTTCTTAAACAGGTGTCTTACTGGAAGATCTCAAATCCATTTGTAAATAGTCAAGATAGAAGCACAATCTAGTAGCAACTGTGGCTAATCCCTGGTATTTGCAAAAGTGATTGACCAGATTCACATTTCCAACAAAGACTCCTAAAATTCAAAGGAAATCAAACAATCTAATATAAGAATGACTCAAAAATAAGAACAAGTAATTTAGCAATGCAAACAGCTAATGCCACATTTAAACAAAAAGATGCCCAACCTCTCTAGAAGTTCAGAAAGTAGAGTACATCTCCATGGAGCAGAGTGTTCAGGGCAACAGGCACCTGTCTGCCTGTGCTGCTGGAAAGCCTCAAGGAAAAACAACCTGGCAAAAGGTATTCAAATTAAGGACACACACAATCCTAGTAATGCCAGTTCTAGGATTCTCTTCTGCAGAAATAAAAACCCTCGTATTTAAGATGTGTGCACAAAAGATATTTATTACATTATTGTTTGTAGTTGAAAAAAATCCCATAAGAAGAAAACCTGAATGCCCACCAAGAAGACAATGGTTAGAAACAAAATATAGTGGAGCCTCTTTGTGGAATATAATGTGGCTCCTGAAATGAATGAGTGATGGTTTATGCACTGCATTAGAGGAGACAACTTTTCAGCAGTGGAACTGAAGATGAAAAATAATGAATAGGGGGAGCTCTCTGAACCTTTACAAGCTCAGGGTGCTGCCTACAAACTAACTAAAACTAAATAAAAATTATGAAGAGTAATGAATAGGATCTCATTATTTTGGATAAAAATCAAAACCAAATGTGTATGACCTCAGCAAAAGGTGTGGAAGGATAAGGTGGACTGCTGGAGGTTGGGAAGGTGTGACACCATCCATTTCTCCTTCTATGTTCCTACCTTTTATTTATTTATTTAGAGACAGAGTCTCACTCTGTCACCCAGACTGGAGTGCAGTGGCACAATCTTGACTCACTCAACTTCCCGCGAATAAGCAATCCTCCCACCTTAGTCTCCTGAGTAGCTGGGACCACAGGTGTGTGCCACCATGAACCTGGCTAATTTTTGTAAAGAGAGAGTTTTGACATGTTGCCCAGGCTGGTCTCAAACTCCTGAGCTCAAGCAATCTGCCCACCTTGGCCTCCCAAAGGTTGGGATTACAGGTGTAATCACAATGCCACCATGCTAGTGCTATACCTGTTATAAATTACTCATACTAAATTCCACTAGGAAATCACATCAAATAAAAATCACTTCTCAGGTGGGCAACGTGGTTCATGCCTGTAATCCCAGCACTTTGGGAGGACAAGGCAAGAGGATCGTTTAAGGCCAAGAGAGTTCAAGACCAGCTTGAGCAACAAAGTGAGACCCCATCGCTACAAAAAAGAAAAGTAAAAAAATTAGCTGAGTGTGGTGTCATCCGCCTGTAGTCCCAGCTACTCAGGAGACTGAAGTGGGAGGATCACTTGAGCCTAGGAGGTGGAAGCTGCTCTGAGCCACGATTGCAACACTGCACTCTAGCCTGGGTGACAGAGTGAAATCCTGTCTTAATAAAAACAAAAAACAAACACACACCGGTCCTCTCTAACCTTGGGTAAAGCATTTTCCTGAGGTTACAAACATTTACTATACCATATTATTTACAAATTGCTTTGAATTCCAGCCTTGCATCCCCCGACTCTCAATTTCCTATTTATCCAATCAAGAGACAGTAGTAACCGTCTTTGTGACAAGCACATCAACCTAGAATAACCTGGCTCACCTTGTCCCGCAAATGATGTTCTGCAGCTTCAATATTCAGTGGATCATCAAAATTCAAAAGATCCTTAAAAAGAGAGAAACTTAAAGTAAACATTGGAAAAATTGTTTTTCTGCTGTTAAAGTCTTCATTTCATGACGCAGTAACAAGTCTAATTAGCAAATGGCAGACCAAACTGGGGAGCTAAGAATCCCACCAAGAACTCAAGAGCTTGTGATAGGAAAGTACTGAACATATGGGTATTTTTTTCAAAATGGTGATTGACAACTGACAGAAAGAAGATATCTCTGACATGTCAGAGATACGCTGGCATGCAGTTCTACAAAGTTTGGTGAAGATGGAGAAAACGGCAATCACATTCATTTCTAATGCTATTTGTGGTAACTGGAGAATGAAAACCACTCTCATTAAGCATTTCCAAATAAAAATCCCCTTCTTTTCCATAAAAATTAACTTTTTCTTTTGTGATTAACAGCTTTGACTTTTCGAACCAATGGGTTCTCTTGGGGCCTTCCCTCAACTTTCCTTTATCTCCTTACTCTGCTTCACCAAGACTCCCACTCATAGTCAGTAATGACGTCTGGAACCTGAGCAAATTGCAGGGCAGTGCTGCTAGGCTCATGTCCCCAGACTCAGGAGAGGGTGCCAGACCCATTCTCTCCTGGAAACGCTCTGGAATGGCTATGCCCCTCAGCCCCAAGAAGCACTCTGGACTTCGGAACAGAGACCGAGTCTTATCTTCATACTGCTCATCCCTCTTGTTGAAAATCAAGGGGGCTCGCCCGGGTACGGTGGCTCATGCCTGTAATCCCAGCACTTTGGGAGGCTGAGGCAGGAAGATCACCTGAGGTCAGGAGTTCGAGACTAGGTTGGCCAAGAAGGGGATCTCTACTAAAAGAAGGGGATCTCTACTAAAAATACTAATATTAGCCGGGCATGGTGGCACATGCCTGTAGTCCCAGCTACTCAGGAGGCTGAAACAGAACTGCTTGAACCTGGAGGCGGACGTTGCAGTGAGCTGAGATGGCGCCACTGTATTCCAGCCTGGACAACAGAGCAAGATTCTGTCTCAAAAACAAAAAAAGAAAAAATCAGGGGGCTCAATTTGTCCTTATGATGAGTCACTACTTTCCAGTGCAGGCTGTAGGATGGATCATTGTCAAGACAACCATATTTTTCTTCAGGAATTATGTTAAGTTTGGGGACTATGTTCCTGGAGATTAATATGGCTGTGACCATTAAAATGTTACAAAATAGCAAAGAAAAACTGTAAATCCCTATAGTCATTCACAGTTGGAAAACTAGATTCCAAGTCCTAGAAAAAGGCAAAAATGTAAAGTACATATTATATAAAGACTATATCAGACAGACCAAATTCCTTATCTTCTTTACTGTATGTTAGACCTAAAATAAATTAGTTGATCAGAATTTACAAAGGTTTGGAGCACTTAGAGATGGCTGTAGCACATTTCTCTTTAAAAAAAATTTTTTTTTATTTTTGATACGGAATTTCACTCTTGTTGCCCAGGCTTGAGTGCAATGGTGTGATCTCAGCTCACTGCAACCTCCGCCTCCTGGATTCAAGCAATTCTGCTGCCTCAGTCTCCCAAGTAGCTGGGATTATAGGCACCTACCACCACACCTGGCTAATTTTTTGTATTATTATTATTTTTTCTTTCCTCCCATTAATTTCCCTGTAGCAAGTCACCAGTCAAAACCTATTCAGAGCCAAGGAACCTAAGACAGACATGGTGGGCTCCAGAAAAAATCATCATGGTGGCTGGTGACAATGACGGTATGTGGGCCCCTAGAAGGGCCTGAGTTCGCATCTGTCCTCTTTGGCTCTCTCATAAAATCTGGAGATGCCATTACAATGGAGCACAACTGCCAGACAGATTTCAAATTAGGCTCCAGAAATAAAACTTCATTTGCTTCAAAGAAAAAGCCAAAGACAGAAGCAGAACAAAGTGGCTGAGACCAGCAGAAAACTGCCAAGTCCAGGTCTCTATCAGGTATGACCTCCCACGAAGATTCAGGGTGAGCCTGAAATCACTGGAAGTGCTCGGTTTCTCTGCTTGTGTGACAGGGATTCACCAGGTAACATCAGACAGAAAGATAAAAGGTAGTCAGGGACTCAGAGTTTAGTTTAAGGCTCTGCGGTTTTTTCTTTTGCTGAAGATCAGAACAAGAGTACTGTGCCCTCAGATGACAGGACAAGAAAGAGCAGACCCGCCCCTAGTTCAACTGAGTCCTGCAGGTGCATCTGCCATAGGCCACAGCCAATGCCCCACATGACACCGGCCAGGAGGATGAACCGAAAACAGCCCACTGGCCTGGATGGACTATCCAAGATCATAGAGGCACCTTAGGTTTTATCAGAAATAGCAAAACCTGTTTTTTCACAAACAGATATCTGAAGCTTATTTCTTTAAAAGCACTTTTATGAATCAAAAAGTAAAAATTCAAAGGAACATATATTATATATATATAAAAAAAATCCAACCAACAACTTTTAGTTGAGTCCATTTAGCCTCTTCCTGCCCTAAAGGCCACTGTCTGAGGAGTGCTGCCTCCTGAGAAGAGCAAGCTTCGGCAGCTCATCACCGACAAAAAGACAACTCTGAGGCTCTGCATGCGTGAAAAGCCTTCAAGCCTGGGTAACCACATAACCATCCACCCCAACCAGGACACCTGGGAGGTGACAGGGCCACTCCCTGGGCTGGCTAGTGCAGCCACAGGCACAGACATGAACTGGGCCAAGTGAGCCCAGGGTAATTAATGGCCACCTTGCTGGAAGGGGCTAAAGCGAGTGGAATCAGCTTTGTCCCCCAGAAAGCGTGGTCAACCACCTCAGCAGGGCAGACTGCTGTGTCCCCTGCCCCAGACAACCTCCCTACATGTCACTGCAAAGGCCCCTCATTCCCCACCTCACTGTTCTACTTCTGACTCATAAAAGTGCAACAGAAAAAAGGTGTAACTATGTAACTATTTGCATGGTGGGTTATTTTTTAATTTATTATTATTTTTTTTAGAGACAGGTCTTGCTATGTTGCCCAGGCTGGTCTTGAACTCATGGGCTCAAGTGATCTTCCTGCCTCGGCCTCCCAATGGGCTAGGATTACAGGTGTGAGGCACTATGCCCAGCCAGCATGTTTTTTGTTTTCTGTGTGTGTATTTGTCTTTTGAGGCAGAGTCTCTATCACCCAGGCATAGTACAGTGGTGCAATCTGAACTCATGGCAACCTCTGCCTCCTAGGCTCAAGAAATTCTCTCACCTTAGCCTTCCAAGTAGCTGGGACTACAGATGTGTGCCACTATGCCCAGCTAATTTTTCTATTTTTTGTAGAGATGGGGTTTGGTCATGGTCTCCAACTCCGGCGCTCAAGTGATCTGCCCAAAGTGCGAGGATTACAGGCATGAGTCACTGTGCCCAGCCCATGTTTCATCTTTTAACATGGTTTTGTGTTAACCTTAATGCAATGTTTAAAACCAGCAAAAAGGGAATTGAGAAAAACTTGGGATTTTGATCACTATACTTACAGTAAACAAAGAGTTTAATCCCCAAACAACATCCTAAAATAAAAAAGAAAACAGAAAACAAGTTTCAGGCCATTGTGCACCTAAAGTCTTTTAAACCCATGATCAAGATATACATTGTACTATATCAAAACCTGTCTTCAGCATGGCTTGTTTTTCTCAAGATAGAAAATAAAAATAACTTCTCTTTAAGTATAACACATAACTCTGGAAAATGCAAAGAGATGAGCAGTCTCAGGTTGTGAATATCAAATCAAAGAGAGCATCAGTCACCCTCCCAGCTGGACCTGACAAGCCCACTCCTGCACGGCAGGGCCCACAGGCCAGTGTCTGCACAGGGGCTCCACCTTAAATCACTCTTAGCTATTTCCACCAAATACAGTCTGACTTCTAAAAAGCCACCTTTAAAATAAGTCTGTTGTGTTACATCTACTGCCTCTTGGGGCTGCAGATAAGTTAATTACCTCTCATGCTACTAAGTTTTCTTAATAACTTTGCTTTAGTTATTTAAAGAATCATGGAAGATTCACAATTCAAGGATCGGAGATTTTCATTACCTAAAACTGAAAGCCAGTATTGTTCTATGTGTACTATTTGCCATCTGTGAATCACAAATTCATTCTCCATTTTCCTCTTCATCAACTCAAGAGTTTTTAGGTCTGTTCTCATGCTCATCCCCTACTCTTTGCTAGCCCTTCTCTGCTTTCTCTAGTCCATCAGTCCATCCACTCACCCATTCCTGACCTTCCAATATGAGCCAGGCCTAGGGGTGGAGTGTGGGTAAAGATGAGCCCTTGGCCTGAGGAAGGGGAATGGACAGGTGAGCAGGGCAGCAGGCCAGCACTGTCCACGAGATGGGTTCCCCAGATCACCCACCCTGGGAGGAGAGGCTCCAGAAGCAATGACAGCCTCTGAGCCTGAGGGGAGCAGGAGTCTGCCAGGTAGAGGGCTACAGGAGAGGACTGCCTTCCAGGTAGAAGCACGGCCTGCAGAGGGAAAGTTCTGAGAGGGCAGGACATTCCTACAGCATGGGGAGAGGCTAAGAAAAGACTGGGTGGGCTGCCCACAGTGGCAGAGTCTGCAGTGTCCCCTGATGCTGGACCCGAGCCAAAACCCCCTTTACTGTGCTGTTCCCTTAAGGTCCCTGCCTGGTGTTAGGTACCCAACATTTGATGGTCTTCTCTGGCCATAGGGAGCGGTCTGCACATCAGTTTGCTGTTCTTTCTCCAATATCTAGTGGCCCGAAGAGCTCAAGACATCTCTGTTAAATGAATGGTGGCCATGAGGTTTCCTATGTGGCGGTAGTTTGGCTGTGAAGCCTACAGTTTGAGCTCCTATCTCTGGTTCTAGAATGGTACCTGGCAAAGCTGACAAGGATGCTCATCTGGCCCAAACTGACTAAGGTCAGTGATTGACTAAGTAGCCCCAGGCAGTAGGGAGAAGAGGAGGCAAGTTGTGCCTGGCCACTGGTGTGGATGTGACAGGTAAGGACATGTGCTGCTTTCTCAGGAGGCTGGCTACTGCAGGGAGAGGACCACAGGGACAACTTATGATCAAGGCACAGACTCTACCTTTAATGTTCTTGTGGGAGCCCAGCCAGTGCCATCAATTGAATGTTCTCTCAGTAAACTAAAAAAGACAAAGAAACACACAGTGGTTAGTGAGGAGCAGCCATGGTGCCGTGCACGCTGCCGACTAGTCCTCTCAGTACGTGTTTTGTCTTTACCTATGCCATGCAGGAGATCTTCTTTTTATCAAACCCATCTTTCCTCTGTGGCTTGTCAGTTTCCTCTTGCTGAGGAAGGTATTTCTACCTCCAAGGTTATACACATATTCAATCATGTCTTGTGTTGTATGTGTCTATTTGTTGTAATCCTTGACATGAAAGTTTTGGCAAAGAAAAAGCATGTTTAAAATAACACACAAAGAACATTTGTCAATTTAATATTCAGCAAATGACAATGGTGGCTGGGTGTGGTGGCTCAGGTCTGTAATCCCAGCATTCTGGGAGGCTAAGGTATGGTGGGAGGATCACTTGAGCCCAGGAGATTGAGACCAGCCTGGGCAACAGAGTGATTTCCTGTCTCTACTAAAAATTAAAAAATTAGCCAGGCATAGTGGTGCACGCCTGTAGTCCCAAAGGCAGGAGGACTGTTTGAGTCCAGGAGTTCAAGGTTGCAGTGAGCTGTGATTGCACCTGCACTCCTGTACTCCAGCCTGAGAATAGTGTGAGGACTATTCTGTCTCCAAAAAAAAAAAGAAAGAAAATAACAATGGCAACAAGATGACAACAGGAGTAACCGAAGCTTAGAGCTTTTTACGTGTATGTCAGGCACAATCCTAGGTGCTCTGCCATTAAATTCACTTAATGCCTATAACCACCTGTGAAGGAAGTATCACTGTTTCCCTGTCTCATACAGGAGGAAACCAAGGCAAAGAGAAGACATGCCCAACGGCACACGCCTCATGAACAGTGTTGTTCTTTCAACCTGGGCAGCTCACTGGCACCGATGCTCTGAAACACTGCTGATGCAGGTTAACAACAATAGGAGCTCCCAGCATACGACATTTTAATAACCTTTTTTTCTTTTATTTTTTTTTAAGTTCCAAAGAAAAGGCTTGAAGATAAAAGATTAATCCAAAATTCTGGATATCAATCAGTCCTTAGGTGGGGAGCCCATGCTCAGGGAAGGCACGCCAGGATTCAGGGGCCTGGTGAGGCCCTATTTCTGAAGCTAGTACCTGAGAGTCCTGGTCATTACTATCTACTGGCTGCAAAGGCACATCATATACTCGCATGGAAATGATCATTCCAGTGCTCACTTCCACAGCACATATGCTCAAACTGGGATGATACAGAGAAGACTGGCATTTTCACAGCAATCTTAAAAGTAAAAAAATAATTTAAAAAATAATTTTAAAAAGATTAAATGATCATTCCATACTTTGAAAAAGTAAAATTTATTGCCAAGCTTCCTTCTGGAGATAAAATTACTTTTGCATTTGTTGAATTATTTTATTATGATGTGGCTTTGATCTGTACATAAAATATCAGGCTTTACAGGCTATAATTGTTACCTGTAATAAACTTTTTTGAATTAGAGTCTGTTTAAATTCACGTAAGTCAATTTAGATCAGGATAAAAGTATGTAGAGTTTGAATCAAAGTTATAATCTTAATTGTCTACGAAGATCGGTTTAAAAAAACAGATAACTAACCTTAAATTGACCATTAAAATTTACTTTTACCCCTAACAAGAAAAAAGAAGAGGACAGGCATGGTGGATCATGCCTGTAATCCTAGCACTTTGGGAGGCCAAGGTCGGCAGATCATGAGGTCAGGAGTTCAAGACCAGCCTGAACAATATGGTGAAATCCCGTCTCTACTAAAAATACAAAAATAAGCCAGGCATGGTGGCATGCACCTGTAGTCTCAGCTACTTGGGAGGCTGAGGCAGGAAAATTGCTTGAACCCAGGAGGTGGAGGTTGCAGTGAGCTGACATTGTGCCATTGCACTCTGGCCTGGGCAACATAGCAAGACTGTCTCGAAAAAAAAAAAAAGAAAGAAAGAAAAAAGGAAAACTCAAATCATGTACCCTACCAACTGGAAAAAAGAAAGAAAGAAAAGAAAAAAGGGAAACTCAAATCATGTACCCTACCAACTGGTTGGATGTCTTTCTACCCTACAGAGATATTGGTGACTTGTAGATCTGAATTGCCAACTTTTGAATAACTTTTTGGGAACCAAGGCAAATCCTAGTGGCTATATTTTGTTACTAGAATGATCTAGCTAATCCTTTTCTTATATAGATCTTAATGCAACCTTCAGTTATATATCTGTCATTTACTTGTCGAATGCCTGTTTCACCCATAAAAGCAGGGAATGCTAATTGCTCTGTCAGTGCCTAAGCCCAGTCAATATAAGCTGAATGAAGGGGAAGGAAGCTCACCCTGAGCTTTGCCATCAACAGCACAGGCAGAGCAGGAGGGTTTGCATCTGGCCGGAGCAGGTAATGGGGAGGCAAGGCAGGCCTAGCATGTGGTGGCCACCAGTCTGGACAGCAGTGAGGCCCATCAGGGGTGCAATGCCCCCAGGCACTGAGGAAGTTCTAGCCTGGCCTCACAGAGGATAGTCCCAGTGAGAGCTCAGGAGACAGAGACACTTGGCTGTCAGAGATGTTATTATACAAGGAGGCAAAGGACACCCCAGGAACTGGAATAGAAGCTTGGGCTCTAGGAGAAGCTTGAACTGAGCTCTTGACTTAGACCCTCCAATCCCACAGACACGGAGCCTCTGACCCTGTGCCGAGCAAGGGGAGGGCCCCTGCTGGGATGACAAGGTGGAACCAGAGCAAATCTCTCTAAAAGAGGAAAGTGCTCCTGTGTGCCAGAAATGAAAGTCAGGCCCATGGAGCACCAGGCACCAATCAGTCCTGCTGTGGGAAGAGCAGAGGTCACCACAAACCAGAGGGGTGGCTGGGCTTTTCTTTCCCTTTATTCAGGACACACCGTAACACTGCCACTGGACACTGTCTACTTTTCACTAAAAAGGTGGTCCTTGTACATCAATCTGGCACATTATTTCCTTAGATTAAATCCCTAGAAGTGAAGCTGACAAGTCCAATGGTACATACAAGTTAAAGGTAGTCTACATGACTGAAGGACCAATGAAAGGTGTGCAAATATATGCACCCTCCAATGAGAGAGCCTGTTCACTCTCTGTCATCCGCCCCCACCAAGAAAACCATGAGGTGTGGCTTACCACTTATTAGATTTGTGCCTGCCAATCTGATAAGTGGTAAGCTACACCTCATGGTTTTCTGCACTTTTCTCTGGTTACCGATGAGAGTGAACACCTCCTCAGATACTTACTGCCCACCTCTATTTCTCCTTTTATGAATCACCTATTTGTAGCCAATGCCACATTTTGCCAGAGGAAGTTGCCATCTTTTTTATAATGAATAGTAAGGACTATTTACATACCAAGGATGTTAATCCAGTTGATCATTTCTCCCTCCATTTTGTGTTCTTAATTTTTATGTCGTCAAATCTGACAAGCTTTTTCCTCAAGATTTCTGGCTTTTGTATCAGGAAACCATCTGTTCATCCCTGTCAAGCTTTGCTAATCATCTGATTTCCCAGAAGACAGCAAAAGGGACAAGAGCTTCCTATTCTGGACCCAATTCTGACTGAGGCATGGACAAGACAGGGAAGCAGAGTGTGCCCCCCCGCCGAGAAAGCAAGCCAGGTGTCCTTGCAAGCACAGGAGGAATAGGGGCAGTGGGGGCCTGGACCAAATGCATTTATAACCTGCAACCAATGATGGTGGAATTTTGACTTTTCAACACATAAAGGACAAATACATAAAAGGGAAGATGCTTTTTTAAAAGGTATGCCTGGTAAAATGTATTTCTAACTATCTTGTGAAAACTGAAGCTGATAGTGAAGAAAGGGAGCAGTCGGCCGGGCGAGGTGGCTCATGCCTGAAATCCCAGCACTTTGGGAGGACAAGGCGGGTAGATCATGAGGTCAAGAGATCGAGACCATCCTGGCCAACATGGTGAAACCCCGTCTCTATATTAAAAAAAAAAAAAGAAAGGGAGGAGTCTATACAAAAATAAAATGGGCAAATGGGCACTAATTGTACTTCTGAAGAGAAAGCCATTCTGCTGTAAGATTTCCAGCAGCCACGGCTTACACATTTCCTTTCAAAGACGATTAGTGTTTACTTAGGAGAGGAACAAAAGAAAAGAGATGTGGAGGTTGAGCATGAGAACTGACTTAGGCCACTAATCACATTTCATGTCAGAAGAAATGTGCTAAGGAAACACTTTGTGCCTACTTTCCAAACTGGCTGAGTGTGAGGTACGTGTGGGTAAATAACCAGCCTCAAGTCTCATAGCTGCCCCAGGTGGGGCGGGGGCTAGACTCAGGTCCAGGTGCTCTGGTATCAAAGCCCCTGCAATCAACCTTGCTGCCTTAAAGTAATGAAAGGGACAAAGTGTAGAAAAAATAAAGCCCAAATGTGAAACTTATTTTAAAAACCAACCAACCCACCCATACATCTTTTCCAGCAAACTTAGGAGGAGAAATCACTGACCCCTGACATTCTGCCATGTTGGGGATCAGGGACACAAGTCACAGCAGACATGTAGCTCTCCAAAGGCTGCCTGCCCTAAGTGCCATGACACCTATCAGGACCATTTTGGTAGAGAGGGCAGCTTAAATACAAGTGCCCAAGGTCCTCTTGAGCCTGCCATCTACATCTTTTCTCCTGGGTATCTATCATTAATCATATTTTCTCATCTTAGCTAAAATCAGCCACAGGGAGGGAATGTGGTCTCTCATTTAGATAGGAGTGGAACAAGATAAGGGACCCCAGGGGTCCATCCTGGGAAGGCAAGGAGGCTGCACTAAGAACGTAGCAGGGCTGTGGCCCCCAGAGGGCCATGAGAGGACACTGGTCTGTTGGCAGAAGGTAGGCTAGGGTTTAGGAGCAGGCAGGCAACCACAGCTACTTCAGCTGAGTCTAAGCCCTTCCTAATCTTGGCCATGCTTCAAAATCTTCTCTCAGAGGAAACACTGTGTTTAAGAGCCCAATGCTCATACATGACACTCACAAATGTATAAGAAAGAACAGATAAGAAACTCACCTCAGACATATTTCCCCTGTCTCTGTGATGTTGGGGTGCCAGATCTTGGTCAGGCATTTCACTTTGGGAGGCTGCAACACAGAGAAAAATGAGAGAGATCACACCAACAGTCCCTGCAAATCACATCTCCAGGCCAGAGCCTTACCACATCCCCTATCTAGATGCTGTTTCATGGCTTACTCAGTGTGCCATGTGACTCGCTGAGCACGTCTGCAATCTTGAATAGTGGCTCACCTCACCTACAAGGCATATATCAACGCGCTGCATCCACAAGGGCTAGTCTCAGCAGCAAGCCTGCCCGTGGGCTTCCGAGCACCTCTCTACAAGCCCCATGTGTCCTGCTGGCTGACAGTGCTGGTGACTGGACCTCTGTCACCTCCCACACCCCCTGGGTTTGAGGCTGCAGGTGTCCACAGTGCACTCTAGGGAATAGTTCTACATCCTCTGGCCCAAATCAAACCAGAAGCCCCAGACTCCTTTGCACCAAAAGTTGCTAACTATGGCTGAAAGTTACTGCTACTTACAAGAACAGCCTGTTCCCTTTGCTGGATTTTTCTGAAGATGCTATTGTCACATACATTTTCCTAGATGAAAGCCCTAGTCCATGTTATATTTAGAGGAGAGAAAGAGAATGAAAATGAATTTGTGGGGATAAAGTATATCAACATCATTTATGACTTGGCAGGTTTGGATGAAGTTCTTTTAAGATTTTTCTAGGTCAGGCATGGTGGCTCACTTTGGAAGGCCACCTAAGAGGAGAAAATATAATTAACGACAGATATCCAGGAGAAAAAATCTCAGCACTTTGGGAGGCTGAAGTGGGAGGATTGCTTCAGGCCAAGGGTTCGAGATCAGCCAGGGCAATATAGCAAGACCTTGTCTCTCCAGAAAAAAAGAAAAAAAATGAGCTGGGCATGGTTGCTACTACTTGTAGTCCCAGCTACTCAGGAGGCTGAGTTGGGAGAATCACTTGAGCTCAGGAATTGGAGGCTGCAGTGAACTATGATCACACCATTGTACTCCAGCCTGGGTGACGGAGTGAGACTCTGCCTCCAAACCAGAAAACAAAACAAAACAGATTTCTCTATTAAAAAGGCAATCCATACTCAGAGAAAAGGACAACAAAACGAAAAGAAATATATGTAAATATATAGTAAGCTATGTTATCTTTCACTTTTGTTTTTTTATGTAAGAATACATATACTTCTCCATCATAACTCTACCCAGAAATAATGTGACACCTGATGTCCATGTGTTCACGCCTCTTTTCTAGGCCACACACATAGCGTGCATGCAGCACACTCATTTTTCTTTACAGAAGAAAGCTGCACTACATATATTTCAGTCATTTCTGCCATCATCAGATGACATCCTGCATTCCATGGTAGACCTGCCTGCACTTAACAAGCACTTGCCTACCTGAGCCCTTAGCTTGCTTCCTCTTCTCCCAGCTCTGCTCTATCAAAAAATGCCCATATCTTTGCTCACACTCTGGATTAAATGTTTCCTCAGATGAAGCCCAGAAGAGGATCTGCTGGTCAGAAACCCTAGCTTCTGGTACACTGCTTGTGTCCTTCAGAAGATGTGACACCCACCCCACCACAACCTGCAGTGAGGGAGAGGGCCTCTGTTCCAGGACCTCCCACAGCAAGTCTCCTTGGTTAATAAGCAGTAAGTGTCAAAACACAGGATCTCATCAGAAAGGTCATCTCAAAAAACAATCAACCCTTTGTGAAATGGGTAATATTTTCCCTGTTTATCATTTGCTATTAATTTTTATTTATGATGTTTTCTGAGTAGGTTTTTTATTTTTGTAATCAAATTTTTATCTTTGATGCCACACTTAGAAAATACTTTATTATCCAAATATCCTCTCTAACTTTCCAGTAAACTTTTATAGTTTCATCTTTTCATTTATTTGTATAAAGCAAAAATACTTTTTCAACACCCTAATGAGTATTCTTTCTAATTTCAAAATACCACAAAATCAGTAGACTCAAAAAAAAAAAAATGATTAAACTGACAGTGCAAATGCATGCGTCTGAAGACAAAGAATTTAGGTTCAGAATGAGTTTAAATAAATTTCACATTGTGCTTTTCTACAAATAAATGAGAATGCATTTAATAGAAAGGAGCAACTGCATCTTTCCCTTCCTGAAGCATCTGAGCTGCAGACTGCCACTCGGGGCAGGGCTGTGTGTACACTTCTGAGTTACTGGATGGTGGCAGTCTAGTGTTAGGCCAAGTCACCAACTCTTAGTTTCTGCACGAACTTAGAAAATTGGCAAACTCACTCTCCCTCCCAAGCAGGTGCCCCTTCTGCAGAGGCCCTCACACATGACCACCCAGCCTGTACTACCACATCTCTCAAAGGCTTGGGGGGTATTCGCCCTTCCTCCTGTCCCCTTCACACCTTCCACAGTTTGATGTTAACATAGATGCCTCCTTTTGTCAATGGTTCTTTTAACTGTGGTTCCAGAACAGAGGGCAAAACTCTGCACCTGGCTTCTGACACACATACTTTCCAAACTAAACTGGGCCCACAGCCCCTTCTCCCCAGCCCCAGTGGCCCACAGCTAGACAAGCAAGCAATGCCCAGCCCTCCCACATTTCCCCTCAGTGCTTGGCACAGCCACCATCACTCACCCTGCCAGGAGTCTAATCTACGACAAATGTAGCCTTTCAAACCAACAGGGAAGTGGGTTATTCAGTGGGCCGCTGGCTACCCATGTGGAAAAACACAGTGTTCCAGATGCATTAAAATTAAACATAAAGGAGAATTATGGGAGGACTAGAAGAAAATGCAGATGATCGTCTTGGGCCTTAAGCATTTCCTAACATACAAAACTCAAGCAGTGCAACAAAAAACCAAACTTGTACAACAACTATAGATGGCAAATGCAAAACAAAGTATTTATAGCATAGCTAAAAAAAGCTAAGAAAAAAGTTTCACATACTTTACATATAAGAACACTAGTAAATCTAGAGAAAAACAAATATCCCCAATGGAAAAATAGGCAAAGGACATAATAGCAGCTCATAAAAAATATAAATAGCTAATTAGTAGGAAACACTATTCAACATCCAACTTAAGATGAAAATGCAGCTAGATGCAGTGGCTCACACCTGTAATCCCAGCACTTTGGGAGGCTGAGACGGGCAGATCACAAGGTCAGGACGAGACCAGCCTGGCCAACATGGTGAAACCCCATCTCTACCACAAATACAAAATAAGCCGGGCACGGTGGCACACTCCTGTAATCCCACCTACTCGGGAGGCTGAGGCAGGAGAATTGCTTGAATCTATGAGGTGGAGGTTGCAGTAAGCCAAGATCGTACAGTGCACTCCAGCCTGGGTGGCAGAGTGATACTCTGTCTCAAATAAAAAAAAAAGAAAGAAAGAAATGAAAATGCAATTGCTTGAACCTGGGAGGCAGAAGTTACAGTGAGCTGAGACTGTGCCACTGCACTCCAGCCTGGGTGACAGAGCAAGACTCTGTCTCAAAAAAAGAAATGACAATCAGATATCAAACGAGATACCATTTCCTCCCAAAATGGCAACAACAACAACAAAAAGGCGAATACTCCACCTTGGTAAGTGGTTAGGGAAAGGGAATTTTCAAACACTGATGGTAAGGATGCCAACTGGCATTCCTCTCTGGAAGGTAATTTAATAGCATTACCAAGAACCTTAAAATGGAGCATCAGTTACTGAATACCTATAATGCCATGTCTAGGAATTGATCCAGAGGAAAGAGGCAGACAGACATAAGGTGGATGTCCCAGACTCACCTCACAGCCCTGTTTGTTCTGGGGCAGCAGACCATAGCCTACAGACCAAATCCAGGCTGGAACTGTTTTCACATGGTCAAAGACTGGTTTTTATATTTTTAAAAGGTTGTTAAAAAAAAAAAAAAAAGAAGAAGAATATAGGACAGAAACCATATGTGGTCCACAGAGCCTCAAATAATTATTACTTAGCCCTTTACGGAAAGTCTGCTTTATACTAACAAAAGGTTGGTCAACCAGTGACCAATGATAAAGGACTGGTTTAAAACGAAACATCACACAAAGAAGTGCTCTTATTAATGATGATGTAATCGTGCACTGACTGACATGAATGCATTATGTCCATCACACTATAATGGGAAAGCCCCAAGTTACCAGGCTATGCATAGCATTACCCCATTGGTATGTGGGATTTATACTGTCTGCAACAGACATTAGAGAGTCATGGTGATCATCTCTGGGTGGAGAGATTACGGGTGATTAATATTCTATTTTTGCATGGCCGTGTTGTCTCAATTTCCTACAATGTCTAATAATTTTATACAAAGAAGAAGGGCGAGTGGGAGTTCAGGTGTCACTTGTGTTGGTCATCACTGCTAAGCGTCTCTGGCTCTCCTCCTCCAGGGCCCAGGGCAGAACAGCCCTTCCTTAGTCCCTCCGGGCTGGCCATGACCAGGTAATCTGATTTGGCCAACAACATGTGAGGAGACGTGGCATCTTCACTTCCAGGAGGAAACCAGAGCCAAGAACAAAGAGCTCCAATCCTTTCTCCTGCTGCAGCACACAGCTTCCTCCAACTAGCTCCTGACCAACACGCCTGAGGGCTGTGTGACCCCACAGGCCAGGTGGGGTCCGGGCTAAGGCTCCCTCTTCCTCCAAGGCACCCCCAGGCCATGCTGCATGCTCCTCCTCTGGGAGGACCCACCAGCCTGAGGAACAGCTATCACCTACATCACCACCCAGGCTCCACACTACCATGTCAGTGTCTGGAATTCTTAAAAGGTCACCAAGTTCCCATCCTTGGCCCTCCAGTGTCTGACACGGAGCCTGGCACAATGTAGGATCTCACTAAATGTTACCACATCAGTTTGGCCAGTTTATAAACTGGCAAATTACAAGGCAGGCTTCAGGCTAGGACAAAGGGACAAAAACACAAAGAAAATTTGAATTTTAGCTGCTGGGATATGGGGTGGTGGATTCCAAATAGACATTTTTCTTTTGAAAGTTTATTCTAAAATAATGATCGACTTTACTAAAAGTTTTCCAGATTCATAATAACAGACCTTCACTGCAGGAACTATAACTCTTAGGAGATAAGTCCTTATGAAGTACATAAATTGTGTAAAGTCAGTCATGGCGGTGAAGCAGATGCACCCTGAGAAGCCCCAGCCCACCCCTAGGCTCCGCACTGGCCACTGCTGTGTCCACTCTTACCGACCCATGTGGCACCCTCAGAGTGAGCCCTCACACTGTCTATCCTGAATGTCTGTGCCTATGTGATGTTTCTACATTCATTGAATTATTTCATCTCTTTTTTACACTGTTAAGTTCATGGGGGGCAGAGAGAGGGGCAACCACTGGACAGTGTGTGTTTCCTGTCTAATGTAGGAGGCACAGGCTACACACTGGAAAAAGTGTGGGCAAGACAGCTGGTACTCCCTCAGGGTTCACAGCCCAGTGGGAAAGAGATGCTCGGGAGAGTCTGTAAGTAATAATTCATTATAAACATGGCAAATGCAACTACTTTTATGTTCAACCAAGTTACCACACCCTAATGGTCCCCTGGAGACTCCCTGATGGGGACACCAGTGACATATGCTAGCCCCTAAGGAAGTTGCCTCACATTTGCCTGCATGAGAGGCAGACAGGAAGAAAACATGAGAAGGGGACAGAAGGCTGGGTGCAGTGGTTCACACCTGTAATCTCAGCACTTTGGGAGGCCAAGGTGGGTGGATCACCTGAGGTCAGGAGTTCAAGACCAGCCTAGCCAACATGGTGAAACACCGTCTCTACTATAAATACAAAAATTAGCTGGGTGTGGTGGTGGGCACCTGTAATCCCAGCTACTCAAGAGGCTAAGGCAGGAGAATCGCTTGAATCCAAGAGGTAGAGGTTGTGGTGAGCTGAGATCATGCCATTGCACTCCAGCCTGGGCGACAAGATTGAAACTCCATCTCAAAAAAAAAAAAAAAAAAAAGCTGGGTGCAGTGGCTCACGCCGGTAATCCCAGCACTTTGGGCTGAGGTGGGCGGATCACCTGAGGTCAGGGAGTTCGAGACCAGCCTGTAACATGGAGGGGTTACAACATGGAGAAACCCTGCCTCTACTGAAAATACAAAATTAGCCAGGCATGGTGGTGCATGCCTGTAATCCCAGCTACTCAGGAGGCCGAGGCAGGAGAATTGCTTGAACCCAGGAGGCAGAGGTTATGATAAGCCGAGATCATGCCATTGCGCTCCAGCCTGGGCAATAAGAGTGAAACTCTGTCTCCAAAAAAAAGTTGGGGGAGGCAGATAAGAAGGAAAGGCTAGGGAGAGGAGAGGAAAGGACCCTATGGAAGCAGGGTAGGAACATGGTTCATGCAGAGCCACCAGCTGCTCTCAGTACTTCTGGGCTTGAGAAGATGAGGTTTTATTCCTGATGAAATCTGACCAGTCCATCATTTATGAAACTTCCAAAAGAGACAGCAGTGGAAATAGAAAAATGTAAGATCATCATCGTAAGAGAGCTAAAGGTCAAACACAGCACACAGAACTTCAGAAAAGCTGCAGTGGGATGATGTGTTTATTTTCCCATGGGGACTGGTAGTGGGGAGAGGGCCTGGGGAATAGCAGGTATAAGAGAAGAACAGGAAAATCACTGGGAAAATTTAAGCCTTACCCTCCATCTCAACTTCTGTGCCAGTCTCCAACTAATAAGGGAAACAAGTCTTCAAGGCTCAGTGGCTTTCAAGTCATTCTTTATTCCATTTTCCTTCCTATTTCTTGAAGTCACAAATGGGAAAGGACAGTATGACAAACATTTTCTCACCACTTGGTGTGGTAAGAAGGGCACACGCTTAAAAGCTGGGCAGCCCTGGACATGAAGTGACTTCAACAATTCAGCCGTCTACATTGGCAAAGCTAATGTTGTTAACTTTAGGTTTCAGAACCCTAACTTCCTAATATCTAAAGATATGAATGTTAAGATCACCCAATGACAGGAAGATGAGGCTTGAACCCGGGACGTAGAGGTTGCACTGAGCTGATATCATGCCACTGCACTCCAGCCTGGGCGACAGAGCAAGACGGCATCTCAATAAAAAAAAAAAAAAAAAAGATCACCCACTGAAATATCAGAAGAATGGAATAAAGTAATGTGAATGAATAAAGTAACGTGAATGGAATAAAGTAACCTGGCACACAGAAGAGGCTGTCAATCATGCCTGTTCCTTCCTTGGTATTTTTTCTTGTTTTGCTTTCTTCCTATAATGAAAACAAGAAACTCTGCTACTAGATGATGCCAGATATACCTGAAACAATGGTTCTCTGATGCCTCATGACTTGTCTGAAAAGTTTATCAGCTGACACTTAAATCCCTGCTATGACATCCAGAATGGTGTGTCATAAATTCATCACCCTTTAACATTATTACTGCATAATCCACAGAGATGGCCTATCTAAAAGTATTTAGCAGCAAATCTAAATACAGAATTTTAAATACTGTATGCCTGGTTGTTTCCAGAAACCACCAGAGTCCAAATTCTAAACATCTGCACTGAAACCATGCCTTTGAAAGCACCTTGCACTGGACAGTATGCAGTGCTCCGTCACCAGGTTTCTCAGTGTGGTCTGGGAAAGATGGACAGTCTCAGCAGGTGGTGGATGGACAAAGACTGGAAATGTGTATTTTCCTGTCTTTGTCTACAAATTAAAAAATTTCTTGGACTGCCAACTCTTCCCCATCCCCATAAACTACATTTCACAAAGAACTCTAAATGGAGTAGTCCAGTAAAAAGTCAATTTCCATAGATCAAGGTTTGGCTTCAAAAAAAAGTGCTGCAGCCACTGAAGTGAGCCCAGGTGGCTGGGGTCAGGGGCAACTTCACTTGTCAGGCAGTGGGAACACACTTCCTACAAGCAAAGTAACCGGCACAGTGTCCCCATGATGGGAATGAGGCTTCCTTTTCTCCGGCAGCACCATCAGCTTGTGCTTTCCTACTTGATAGGCCAAGAGGGTTAATTAGAACACGTGAGGAGAAATACACACCCACAGTGCATGCCATTAAGACAAGCATGCTGAGCTGCCCATACCAACTCCTGGCAGTCTGGGCTGAGACACATCACACCCATCCCTGAGGTGCAGCCACGCCCTCTCTAATGCCCCAACTCAAGGGTACGGAATTATTCAGAATATCCAGTTGTCACTGTCAAATCGAAAATGCCCAACCAAACCCCCACATCTGAGTTTTCTCATTTTCTCCCCCATTCTTCCCCAACTCCAGTTGTTCATTCCAGTTGACCTGATCCATCTGCCTTCTGCAGGGTGTAAGTTCTCAGGTCCACAACTGTCACCACAGTTTGCCACGTTTCCATGTCACCTACAACACCCTCCCCTGGTTCTGGGCCACGACACGGTGACTCCAATTCAATCTCCCCCTAAAAGCTTAACTAGCTCTGACCACTTTCCAAAGTGACCACTGCTTTCCCTTCTCTGAATTCTGGAAAACTAGTTTCCTATCATTGATCAGTATCTCTACTGTCTTCTACTTACCATTTTTATCACTTCATCAACTTTCTACACTTTATCTCTCCTTGGTCTGTAAGTTCCCCCAAAGCAAAGACATAAAGTAATGGTATTTGGTATAATTATTACCTGAAAGGGTTTCTGAGGGATTAACATGAAACTATAGGTATAAATTACTTATAGCTTAAAATTACAAGTCATTGTTCTCTGAACTTCTAAAATACACATTTGATAGACTTCTGGAATTTTGGCGTTATATCATGAACAAAACTACAGTCATTTTATTAAATGCTTTTTTTCTTCAGTGCCAGACTTTAGCAGACAAGAGTTATAGAAAATACACAGGCAGGCTGCCTGGCACATAGTACTCATAAGATTTTATTGAATAAATGAATTCTCTGCTGACACGCTAAACACTGCTGATGAGTGACATTCATCACAAAAATACTGAAGTGAGTTCTCAGTCACACATGGACACACGCAGAGGGGAGTGCTAGGGCCCTGTGCCAGTGGTGGGCCACAGCCACAGGCAGCCCCGCCCGAGAAGTAAACAACAGGCTCAACGCAGGCTACTCACCACCATGTTGTACGCATCGGGAACTTCAGTTTCAAACTGAAATTTTCCACCCTGGTAGTAACCCTCATCTATCAAAAAACACAAAACAAAACAAAAAAATCCTTTAAATTAAAAAAAAAGGAAACAAAAAGCAAACACTCTGTTAGGATATGGCAAATACAGAGAATCAGGAGTTTAAAAACAGGCCTGCAGAGTTCCTTGGTTCCATCACCAAATGCACACACACTGGAGCGAGTCCTGCCCCTGCCTGAACAGAAATGGGCTACATGCTGCCACCCGTCTGCTATCTGTCTCCTTCGGGCACTGAGCACACCCTCAGGGAAGGGAGGGGACATCCTTCTGGGGCCACCTGACTGGCCTCTTCGCATCCTACCATCTTCCTGGAATGCACAACCCTCTGAACACATCTCATGCCTTAAGTGACTTCATTATCTGCTTACTGCTGGTCTCCCCAAGAGAATGTCAATTGGAGGACACATGACTAATAGTCACCAACAAACACGAGCACCCACCCTCTGTTGGGCATGGTTCTCGGCCTTGGGGACATGACAGTGAACCTGACAGAATCACTGCCTTAGTGAGCGCCTGGCGCAGGCTTCACAGCAGAGCAGGCCCTCTGGAAATGAGGGCTGGTGGGCACCAAGGAGGATGCACAGGGTCTGAGCATCACCGACACTGCCATCCACATGCTGTGTGCCCCCACTCCCTCTTTACCCTGCCTCCTCCCACACCCTGTAGATCCCACAGGGCAGTGTCTCTCCTCAGATGGTACCCAGTCTGGGGTCAGTAAATAGCTGCTGGTGCCAGCAGAGGGCACTCCAGCATGAATGAGCTTGGAAAAGCCACCTAGGAATGAAATTATTCTCAATTTTCAAATCTTGACAGAATTAGCACCATTTTAAAATGAAAAATCAACTTCCCCTAAAATATTTATCATCATGAACAAACCAGCAATATTAAATCTTGTCACTTTCCTCAATGTTTTTTATATGAAATGAATGCATAACAGCAAGTTCTTAGCCTCAATAAGTCATCATTAGAAAAAAAATCCATTCCTTAAGAGTTGAGACTGCATCAACATTTGTGTCATCCAGTAGTTAAAACTGGCATTACCTGGACATTAACATTTTTTTCTTTGCCAATTTGATAGAAGAGAAATACTAGTTCTCTTTTATTTTACATTCTCTGATGAATACCAGTGAGGCTAAAATTTATATTATTATTGGTCATTTATGTTTTTGCTGTTAAGAACTGAATGATCAATGTTCTGAAATGCTCCATTTATTACTGAAATATTCACCTTTTAAATAGCAATATAAAATCTCTTAAGAAAATTAGCCTTTGCTTTTTTCATGTTACGAGATATTATTCTTAGGCTGCCGTTTGCATTTTGATTTTGTGGTTTCTGAACGCTAGTTTTCCCTTTTTAAGACGCTAATCTTTCTGTAAGGTTTCTGTCTTTGGTATCATGCTTAAAAAAGACCTTTCGCAGGCAGGCGCAGTGGCTCACGCCTGTAATCCCAGCACTTTGGGAGGCCAAGGTGGGTGGATCACGAGGTCAAGAAATCGAGACCATCCTGGCCAACATGATGAAACCCCATCTGTATTACAAATACAAAAATTAGCCGGGTGTGGTGGCAGGCGCCTGTAGTCCCAGCTACTCAGGAGGCTGAGGCAGGAGAATCACTCAAACCCGGGAGGCAGAGGCTGCAGCAAGCCGAGATCACGCCACTGCACTCCAGCCTGGGCAACAGAGACCCTGTCTCAAAAAAAAAAAGACAGCCTTTCCCAACCAAAATTTCATCAATACCCTCCTATATTTTCTTCTAGTACTTTAATGGTTTCATAGATTACATTTAATCAGTTCATTCATTCATCAACTGATTACAGACTAAGGTTGTATTTTTTTTCCCAGCTGGTTGCTTACTCATCCCAACGGCATTTATTATTCTAGCCTTCCTCCACTTATTTGAGATGCATATTTCTAATTTTTATAAATACACCTGGACTTGTGGCTGACAGTATAAAGTCTTTGGCAAAGATACTCGTTTGGGGAAATTTTTAACTCCAGATATGAGAACTTTTCAAATAAGTGGCAACTTAGGTATAAAATACTCAGAGTATGATATCTTGTTTGCCAAAGCATGTGTGGATGTTGGTCTTTTATACGTACTCTGCTATTGACCATTGTGGCACGGCACAGAAATCCAACGTTAGGCATAACATTACAAAGCATGAAGTCCATTCTGTGAACTGTTACCACAGGTTTTGGATGGTGCTGCTGCTGCACCCAGCGCTGTTCTTTTCCTTAAGAATGATTACTACCCATGCGAGATACCTTGGTCATGGCTGTGCTCTGGCCATTCCATCTTGCCATGCTATATTTTTTCTCTAGTTGGCTTTCTATTTCATGGATTACAGGGTTTCAACTCTATTGCTTACCACTTTCAAAGATGTTATTTGGTCTAATATGATTCTCACTTTACCTTATTCCCTCTTCTCCAGTCAAGTTCTTATTTAATAATTATAAGGATTATATCTTCTCTTAACTCATTAAAAAGTGAGAAAAGACTGTTCTATGTTTTTCTCTTTCATGAAACAAATCTGTCTCAGGAAAATGATCTGCTCCTGCATCAGTACTTTTGCCCTCTTTGAAGCTGCACAGCTTTTAGACCTGATCCAAGTCTGCTTATTTATTATTGAATTTGCCCAGAAATTCCACAGTCCAACTTAAAAAGCAGCTTGGGAGCAGACTGGACTGAGATGAAACCCAAGAGCATCTCTTATTTATAAGGTTTCCTTCACGATGATCCCAGCTTAAGAGTTCTAATTCACCTGCACCTGGCTCTGGGAGTGGCTGGCCCAAGGTGGAGACAGTTCAGGGAAGGCCTGCTCACTTCCAGAGCTGGCAGGTAGAGGGCTCATGGAGTATGTCTGTAACTGCAGCGTGCACTGTGGCCCAGAGCACAATATACAAGCCTAGGACAGGCCAGTTCTATGTTACTGTCGTCCATGGCTGCTGGGGCTGAAAACATAATTCTCAGACAACTAGGTTTCAAAACACAATAACGAAATGCAACCAGGGAAAGTTCCTGGTACTCAGCTCTCAATCAGCCGCCTGGCCCCTGCCCCACTGTTACAATTAGAGGAATTATCTTCCTCTTCCCTTGTGCTTTAGAGCCCACTCCCCACTACCTTTGAGGAGGCATACTCCAGAGTCTTCAAGGTTACTGGGAGCCCTGGGAAAACAAACCTTTTGAAGGGGTATGTCGGCACAAATCACTGTGACAGAATCCATTTCTAGATGGCCAACATCCATGCATGTTCTATCTGGGAACAAATCTGCGGACAATACCCTCAAGGCCAAGGAGTCATGCCAGCTCCCCATCCCACCACTTTTTCACAACCTTCTTTCCCCCTGTAAAAAAAAAAAGGCCTACCTCCCATCTCCCCTTGTACTAGAATGAAATGCCTCGAGGAGTGGACATTCCCAGGGGACAAAAGTACCCGTGATGCACTGATAGCAGCAAAGCTACCTCAAAGCAACGCATTATGGTAGGGTTGTGCTTTTCCCTATATTTGCTATTTTCCCAACCACTGCATCTCCATTCGCTTTTCTCTATCTATATCCATTTCTTTCTCTTCTTTTTTTTTTAACTATTTATTTATTTTTGAGACAGAGTTTACTCCATTGCTCAGGCTGTAGGCAGTGGCGCAATCTCGGCTCACTGCAGTCTCGAACTCTGGGGCTCAGGTGATCCTCCCACCTCAACCACCCAAGTAGCTGGGACTACAGGCATGCACCACCACATCCAGCTAATTTTTTATAGAGATTGGGTCTCACCATGCTGCCCAGGCTGGGCTCAAACTCCTGACCGCAAGCCATCTGCCCATCTTGGCCTCCCAAAATGCTGGGATTACAGGCATGAGCCACTGCACCTGGCCTATACCCATTTCTGTAAAGGGCAAAGCATGGTGTTATAAATAGTATGTCCTTGTTCATGCTGGAGTGTCTTGGGTTCAGAAACTGGGGCGTCTGATGGCAGGGATGATGAAACTTCATTTAGTACTTTCAATCCCTAGACCACTGTAAAAGCAGGCATCACCCCTGTGAGAGGCAAGCAAAGAGGATGCCAAGACACAACAGCCATGGTGCCTTCTTCCACCCAGGGCACCAGCTCCATGCCTCACCTATCTAACTAGGAGCAGGAGCTCAGAGTGAGATGGCTGTGAGAGGCACATTGTTAGAATGAAAGTGAAGTAAGACTTTGCCTGAGGGAAAGACTCTGATTTGGCTGAATCATTTGACAATTAATGTATATGGCAGACAGCTTTGATAAACTGAATGGCTGAATCTGCAGCTCCAAGCTTTGGGTGAAAATAGAAAGAATGTAGTAAGATTTTTACATATTTTACAAGCTGCCTGCCTTGGCCGGCGGTATACATATTAGTATGTTGAAATTAACAATACTGCTGTTTTTCTTAACTCCTTCTCAGAATTCTGGCAAAAGCCTGCAAAGCTGCTCTGAAGTGAGGAGTGACAGACGTAACTATTCGGGGTGGAAAAGCATTCTGATGTCCCTGCAGCTGACAGAGATTGGTAAAGTGATTCTGGACACTTCAGAAACTGAAGCAAAGAACTCGAATGACTGAGTGACAAAGCCTTCTCCAAGTCAGGTGGCTTCCAGTTCTCTACTTTCAACTAAATGGAAGAAGGAACCTATTCTAATAGTTATCATGGAAATACTTTATATGAGGACAGGCAAGGTGGCTCATGTAATCCCAGCACTTTGGGAGGCCAAGGCAGGCGACCTGCTTGAGCTCAGGAGTTCGAGACCAGCTTCAGCAACATGGCAAAACACTATCTCTACCAAAAAAAAAAAATAGCTGGGTGTGGTATGTGCCTGTAGTCCCAGCTACTTGGGAGGCTGAGGTGGGAGGATCACTTGAGCCTGGGAGTTTGAGGCTGCAGTGAGCCATGATTGGACCACTTCACTCCAGCCTGGGCAGCAGAGTGAGACCCTTAACTTTGAAGTCCAAAGACAAAATGGCACAGCTTTAAAAAAAACACCTTCCACGCCTGTCTACTTATTTACGTGAGCAAGCAGTCCTGAGTGTTTATAAAGACAAAATAATGGAAGAAAACTGTTTTTCTTCCATTATTTTCCATTATAGTAGTTTTCTTTCTAGCATAAAATAACATTCATTCACAAATGCATCAATTTAATCAGACAAAATGCTAACAGTAACCCCATCATGATTTTCAGAGATACACTGCAGGCGACATGTTACTTTATGTTTAACCGTCAATAAAATTTGCTTAAATTCATTATTTATTACACAGACAGTTGATGAGTGCCCATCATGTGCCACACACAGTTCTAGGCTCTGGTGACACATCAACAAGAGGTCATTTCTGCCCTTATGAAGCATATATTCTAGTGGAAGGGAGGGAAAATACACAAATTACATAATAGAAGGAGCAGAAAGCTGGAGGGGCTGCAAATTTAAGCAGGGAGGTCAGAGAAAATGATGACTTGAAGGAGGAGGGTACTGGGATGAAAGGCACTCCAAGTGGATGAAACAAGGTGAGTACAGTAAGAGGCCTAATGCGTTTTGTGGACTCTGCAGAAGCCAGTGCCGTCAGAGAGTGAGGTAGGGTAAGAGGACCTGAGGCCAAAGAGGGAGCAGGTGCAGAGAAGGTCGGGTCCTGCAGGCCCCTCCATGCAGTTGGGTCTAATTCAGAGTGAGATGGGGCCATGAAAGGGATCTGAGTAGGGGAGGGACAGGAGCATATAAACAGATCACAGAGCAGCAGCCCAGTTGTGGGTATCTGTTGCAATCATCCAGGTGAGAGACACTAATGGTTAGGATTAGGGTGGGAGCAGGTGAAGTGGACAGATTCTGAAGGCAGCAACACCAGAATTTGCTGACAGATTGGGCATGGGGGCAGGGGAGAAGGAGTCAGAAAAGATCTTTGACCTTGCAATGGAAAAGGCAGATAAAAGGACTGCAAAGGGCACAACTGTGTTAAGTTCAAATCAGGCACATTAACCTGAGATTTCAAGTTGGCATCCAAATGGAGGCGCTGAGTGGGCAGCTGACTGAGCATTCTTGAGTACTGGGAGAGGCTGGCCAGAGAGGGCAGTTTGGGAGCCATTCAGGGTATAAAAGCACTCTGATGTCACAGGACAGCCAGGTCACCAGGGAACTGACTATACAGGTCCAAAGACAGGATGAAGCCTGAGGCTCCCCCACTTCAAGGGGCTGGGAGATAAGGCAGAGGACAGGCGGCTGAAGACAAAAAGGAAAAACCAGAAGCAGGAGCCTATACAAATAACAACTGCAACAATTGTTCAAAAGCAATTGTTTAACACTTAGAGTCCTATAGTTATACGAACTTTTCAAATAGTGAGCTCTGGGCTGGGCACGGTGGCTCACACCTGTAATCCCAGCACTTTGAGAGCCTAAGGTGGGCGGATCATGAGGTCAGGAGTTTGAGACCAGCCTGGCCAACATGGAAACCCCGTCTCTACTAAGAATACAAAAATTAGCTGGGCGTGGTTGTACATGCCTGTTATCTCAGCTACTGGGGAGGCTGAGGCAGGAGAATCACTTGAACCCAGGAGATGGAGGTTGCAGTAAGCCACGATCGTGCCACTGCACTCCAGCCTGGGTGACAGAGCAAGACTCTGTCTCGGGGGAAAAAAAAAAAAAAAGCTCTATCTATCTCTCTATCTACCTGTATATCTAGTTACAGAAAAGTATGAAAGAATGACAAATAAAATACTTACAAGCATAAAAATGTTTACATTAGGATGCAATTTGAGGGAACAAGTGGAATGAAAATATGAGTGACAGGAGAAAAAACAGCAAAGGTTTTCCAGCCAGTAAAGTAGAGCTTATTCACATTAAAAAAAAAAAAGTGAGACGGTGGGTGTATCTGTGGTATTTAGATTCTATACTGCAAACATTTCAAAGAGTAATATAATAATCTTATTTTTAAATGTCAATATTTACAGCACACTGGAAATCACATCCTATGCAAACTTCAAACTTCAAAGGCTCTGGTCCAAAGAGAAGAGACAGACAGGAACAGGCAATGGAGATGAGGAAGTGAATGCAGCAGAGGCAGGAGGCAGGACAGACATGGGCACCGGGGAGTGGGCAGGACTTTGGGATGCAGGGCTCAGACAAAGACACAATGACAGCTATTGTACAGAGATGCTGAGACTTAGAGAAAAACATGAACATAATGGGAAAGAAATGGGCAGTTAGGGAAAAAGCACCAAATGGAATGTCAACAGCTAGAAAACATAGTATCCAAAATGAAAAATTCACTGGATGTGCTTAACAACAAATGAGAAATTGCAGAAAAAGAAATTATCCAAAATGAGGCACAGAAAGAAAAGTGAACAAACCCTTGCGACCCAAAGGAGGTATAATTTACATGTAGAGGTAATCTATATGTAAGAGATATATGATAAACTAGAGTGCCAGAAAAGGATCACAGAAAAAATATTTAAAGAAATGTTGGCCAAATTATTTCTAAATTGGATGAAAACTATAACTCACAGATTCAAAAACTTAACAAACCCCAAGTGTGATAAAAAGAAAAAAACACTTCAAAGCATATTATAATCAAACTGCTGAAAACAGTGATAAGGAGAAAATCTTAAAAGCATCCAGAGAATAAAATGCACATCGCATAAAGTGAAACAAAGAATCACCACGAACTTCTTCTAAGGAAAAAACACAGAAGGCGGTAGAATGACATCCTTAAAATGCTGAAACTGTCAACTTAAGTATTTAACCTTCAGCAACACTGACATAATTCATCACAAGCAAATCTGCACTACAAAAAAAATCTTCAAGGATATTCTTTAGGCAGAAGGAAATAAAAGGGAGAAACCTAGATTTACAAAAGAAAATGAGGATCATAAATGCTAAGAATGTGGAGACACATATTTTAAAAATAGACTGTGTAAGACATAGATAATATATTCTGGGTTACAACATGTGTAAAAGTAAAATGAATGAGAACTATAAAATAAAGGCTGGGATGAGAAATGGAAACATACTACTCTTTGTCTAAGCTTCCACCTTAAGAATCAGAAAAAGAAGAGTAAATTAAACTAAAAATAAAAAGAAGGAAGGACATAACAAAGATATGAGCAAAATTCAAAAAATAACAGGGCAAAATCAATGAAACTAAAAGCAGGTTCTTTGCAAAGATCAAAAAATAGACAATCTTCTCATTAACCTGATCAAGAAAAAAAAAAGAAAAATTACAATATCGGTAATTGAAGGAGATACAACACAGACTCTACAGAACTTAAAAGGATAAGAAGATGATACTAAGAACATTATGTCAATAAATTGAAAAATGTAGATGATGTAAGCAAATCCCTTGAAGGACACAAATTAGTGAAGCCCATTCAAGAATAACCTAGGCAGCCCTATATCTATTAGACATTGTATTTATACTTAAAATCTTACCACAACAAAACAAAATTCCAAACATAGGTGGCTTCACTGGTGAATTCTACCACTGAATAAAGAACTAGCAGGCCAGGCACAGTGGCTCATACCTGTAATCCCAGCGCTTTAGGAGGATCGCTTGAGCCCAAGGGTTCAAGACCAGCCTGGCCAACATAGTAAGATCCCCGTCTCTACAAAAAATAATTAGCTGGGCATGGTGGTGCATCTGCCCTCTACAGATGGTGGGCAACTGTAGTCACAGTTACCTGGGAGCCTGAGGCAGGAGAACTGTTTGAGCCCAGGAGGTTGAGGCTCCGGTGAGGCATGATCGTGCCACTGCACTTCAGCCTGGGCAAGAGAGTAAGACCTTGTCTAAAAAATAATTAATTAGTTAACTAATTCATACTAATTCTACACAAGCTCTTCCAGAGAATAGAATGCTTCCCCATTCAAAGACCAGAATGTATTACCTTGACACCAAAACTAGACAACTAATTATAAAAACAGCTATACATATCCCTCACAGACTGGTAAGAATTTGTAAAAAATTATTAACAAAATACTAATATATCAAACTGAGCAATATACTAAGCCACTAACACAGAATACATGATGAATTAAGGTTTATCTCACAAATGCAGCTTTGGTTCAACTTTTGAAAAATAATCTGTCCATGTAACTTACCTTATCAACAGAGCAAAACAGAAAAACCATTATGATCACACCTCAACAGATGCGGTAAATGCAGATGCAGTAGATGCAGAAAAAGCATTTGGCAAATTAAGCATCCATTGACAATTTTTGGTTTGGAGGAAAAAAAGCATCCATTAATGATTTAAAAAAATAAAAAGCTTTTGGCAGACACGAAGTAGAAAAGAATGTCTTAACCTGATAAAGGGCATCTGCAAAAACCCTACAGCAAGGCCAGGCTCAGTGGCTCATGCCTGTAATCCCAGTACTTTGGTAGGCCAAGGTGGATAGACCACCTGAGGTCAGGAGTTGGATACCAGCCTGGCCAACATGGTGGAATCCTAGCCAGGCATGGTTGTGGACACCTGTAGTCCCAGCTATTCAGGAAGCTGAGGCACAAGAATCACTTGAACACGAGAGGCAGAGGATGCAGTGAGCGGAGATCGCACCACTGCCCTCCAGCCTGGGTGACAGAGCAAGACTCGATCTCAAAAAAACAAACAAAAACCCTGCAGCAAGCCATACACTTTATGATGAAAGACTGATAGCATTCCCTAAGATTAGAAACAAAGCAAGGATGTCCCTCTCATACTTCTAACTGTAATTGTACTTGAAGTCTTAGACAAGAAAATAAGGCAAGAAGATGAAATAGAAAGATATACACTGAAAAGAAGAAATAAAATTGTCTTTATGCACAGACGGCATGATGGTTTACATAGAAAAGTCTATGGAATCTACAATACAACTACTAGAATGAAAAGCAGGCTTATCAAGATTGTAGGACACAAGGTCACTATATGAAAATCAACTGTATTTTTATGTACTAGCAATAGAAAACTGAAAATGGAGATATAAACCATGTTCATGGATTAGAAGATGCGATAATTAAGATGAAAACTGATGTGGTGGCTGGGCCCAGTGGCTCACGCTTATAAACCCAGCACTTTGGGAGGCCAAGGCGGGCGGATCACGAGGTCAGGAGTTCAAGACCAGACCAGCCTGACAAACATGGTGAAACCCCATCTCTACTACAAATACAAAAATTAGCTAGGCATGGTGGCATGTGCCTGTCATCCCAGCTACTCAGGAGGCTGAGGCAGGAGAATCACTTGAACCCAGGAGGCAGAAGTTAGAGTGAGCCATGATTGTGCCACTGCATTCTAGCCTGGGCAACAGAATGAGACTCTGTCTTAAAAAAAAAAAAAGAAAATTGATGTGGTTTGGATGTGTGTCCCCTCGAGATCTCATGTTGAGATGTGAGGCCCAGTGTTTGAGGTGGGGCCTAGTGAGAGGTGTCTGGGTGATGGGGGCAGATCCCTCATAAATGGCTTAGTGCCCTCCCCATGGTAATTAGTGAGTTCTCCCTATTAGTTCACGCAAGAGCTGGTTGTTTAAAAGAGTCTGTATCTCTTTTGCTCCCTCTCTCACCATGTAATATGCTGGCTCCACTTTGCCTTCCACTAGGATTATAAGCTTCCTGATGCCCTCACTAGAGGCAGATGCCAGCACCATGCTTCCTGCACAGCCTACAGAAAGTTAAGCCAAAATAAGCCTCTTTTCTTTATAAATTACCTGGCCTCAGGTATTTCTTTACAGCAATGCAAATAAACTAACACAGCAATTCTCCCCAAATTGATTTACGTTAGAGTCAATGTAGTCCTAATCAAAATCTCAGCAAGTTTTTTGCCAAATTTGACAGGCTGATTCTAAAGTGTATGTGGAAAAGCAAAGGAACAAAAATCACCAAAATCATTTTGAAAAAGAAAAAAGTTGAAGGAGTCAGAGGTCACATGATGGGGTTTTAAGACTTACTATAAAGCCATAATAATCAAGCAGTGATATTTGTATGAGTGTAGACACAGAACAAACGAATGGAACGGAATCCAGAAATAGACCCATACACATACAGTCAAGCAATGTCAATAAAGGTGTAAAGGTAAAGTCAATGGGAAAAAGCCTCTTCAACAAATAGTGCTAGAAATGGATGACCATAGGCAAAAAGAGGAAAAAAGCAAAAAAAGAAACTACACTCTTTTCTTGTACAACATGTGAAAATTAACTCAAACTGGATCATAGACCTAATTGTAAAACCTAGAACATAAACTTCTGATTTAAAAAAAATAAGGCCAGGCATGGTGGCTTATGCCTATAATCCCAACACTTTGGGAGGCCAAAGCAGGCTGATCGCTTGAGCCCAGAAGTTCAAGTCTAGCTTGCACAATGTGGCGAAACCCTGTCTCTACAAAAATTACAAAAATTAGCCAGGTGTGGTAGCATGTTCCTGTGATCTCAGCTCCTTGGGAGGCTAAGGCAGAAGGATAACTTAAGCCCAGGAGATGGAGGTTACAGTGACTCATGATCGTGCCACTGCATTCCAGCTGGGGCAACAGAGCGAGACCCTGTCTCAAAAAATAAAATAATGTTTAAAATAAGAGAAAATCTTTTTATTTCTTAGACAAAAATTTCTTAGGACACAACAAACACAAACTTTTTTTTTTTTTTTTTTTTTTTTTTTGAGATGGAGTCTCGCCGTGTCGCCAGGCTGGAATGCAGTGGCACAATCTCAGCTCACTGCAACCTCCGCCTCCCAGGTTCAGGCGATACTCCTGCCTCAGCCTCCCAAATAGCTTACAGGCATCCGCCACCTTTCAGTAGAGAAGGGATTTTACCAGTCTCTATGGGGTTTTAGTAGAGACGGGGTTTCACCATGTTGGCCAGGATGGTCTCGACTTCCTGATCTTGTGATCTGCCTGCCTCGGCATCCCAAAGTGCTGAGATTACAGGTGTGAGCCACCATGCCCAGCACAAACTATTCTTACTAGTTTTGATTTGCTGCTCTAATCAATTTCCACAAACTCTTTGCCTTCAACAATACAAATTTATTATCTTCCGGAGGCCAGAAGACCAAAATGGGTCCCACTGGGCTAAGATCATGACGTTGGCAAGGAAGCACTCCTTTCTGGATGCCCCAGAAAAGGCTGTTCCTTTGCACTACCAGCGGTCAGAAGCTGCCTGCATCCAGGGCTCATGAGCCCTTCCTGCATCTCCAGAGGCAGCAGTGGTAGGTGAGTGTTACTGCCAGTGCATCACCTCACCTGCTTCCCGCTCCCGTTGTCATATCACCTTCTCTGGCTCTAGCTGCTTCTGTCTCCCTTTCCACTTTAAGGATCCCTGTAATTACTGGGTGCACCTAGAAACTCCAGGAAAATCTCCCTGCTTTAAAATCAGATGAGGAGCAACCTTAATTTATCTGCAACTCAACTCTAATTTCCTTTTGCCACGTAACAACATATTCAACAAGTTCCAGGAATTCAGACATGGACATCTTTTAGGGCCATTATTCTGCCTACCACATTACCACAAAGAAAAAAATCATAAGTTGGACATCCCCAAATTAATTTAAAATATATGGTCTTTAAAAGACAGTATTAAAGACATAAAGATGAGCGACAGACTAGGAAAAAAATTTATAAAACATATCTGATAAAAGACATATCTAGGGTAAAGAACTCTTAAAGACTCATAATAAGAAAAAAACCTTATTTTTTTAAAAAAATGAGCAAAATAGTTGAGGAGACGTGTCTCTAAAAAAGAGATAGTCATTAAGAAAATGCTAATTAATACTACAATTAAGTACAACCATGTAACCATTACCATGCATAAAGTTTTTAAAACTAAATGCTGGTAAAAATACAGAGCAATTAGAATTCTCATACAGTGCTGGTGGGAATGCAAAATAGTACAGCTACTTGGAAAAAACAATTTTGTAGTTTCTCATAATTTAAGAAAACTGAGAGCAACTCAAATGCCCACCATCTGATGAATGGATAAGCAAACTGTGGTACATCCACACAACTGAAATAACAATACACACAACAACATGGATGAATGTCAAAAGCATTACACTAAGTGGGAGAAGCCACATACAAAATGTTGCATACTGCTGGGTTCATTTAGTTAATATTCTGGTAAAGGGAAAACTATAGGTAAAGAATCAGCCAGGGGCTGGGGATGGAGAGAGGAGACTGACTACAAAGGGGATTGAGGGAACTTTTTTTGAGGTGATGGAAACTTCCTGTTTCTTAATTGTGGCGGTGGTTGTGTGACTGCGTAGGTCTGTCAAAAGGCAGAGAACTGTCTACCTAAGAGTGGGAAACTTACGGCCAGGCGCAGTTGCTCATGCCTGTAACCCAAGCACTTTGGGAGGCCAAGGCGGGTGGATCACAAGGTCAGAAGATCGTGACCATCCTGGCCAACAAAGTGAAACCCTGTGTCTACTAAAATACAAAAAATTAGCCGGGTGTGGTGGCGAGTGCCTGCAGTTCCAGCTACTTGGGAGGCAGAGGCAAGAGAATCGCTTGAACCTGGGAGGCGGAGGTTGCAGTGAGCTGAGATAGTGCCACAGCACTCCAGCCTGGCAACAGAGTGAGGATCCGTCTCAGGAAAAAAAAAAAAAAAAGGCAAACTTATTGTATGTAAATTATAGCTCACTAAACATGATTCTAGAAAAAGATAAAAAGCCTGTGGCACATAGACACCATTAGGTGGAACAGGAAACTAAAAGAGTGGTGGTAATTTTTTAAATGCCAAAAAACATAAGATTTAAACACCATGTCATTTTTGGAGATTTTATACACACTATATACATTACTACTAGAAACCACCAGAATCTATTTTTGCCCACAGAAATGAATGGTTTTTAAAACAATTCATACCATTCTTACTTCAGGAAGCCTGAGCATCCCATGAGAGAATTTGACTTGGAGTTACATTTAAGGCAGGGGACAGACCAATGTGAGAACAGATCGGGCGTCTCTGTATCAGATGATGGGGTAGCCTACTCAGTAGGCACAGTAAGCAAAGAAGCATCACACCAGCCAAATTCTTGGAAGGGGCATGGAAAAAGCAGTGAATGTTTTCCTGATGAAAATTAAGAGAATGCTTCAGCAGATAACTGACGTTTTAAGAGCTCACATCACATTTCTATTCCACATCAGAAGAGAATTGCCATCTGTCTTTTTAAGATTATTTGAAAGAAAAGATTCCACCAAAACAAAACAAACCTGTGCGTCTTCAAATTTATCCCCCTCATAATGGTTATCTCTATACTAAAATTAAAAACCAAGCTAGAAAGAACCAGGGATGACAGTATAAATTTTATGCGTCTGAAACCTTTACATATTAACAATAAACTACATGTAAGCTACTACATGGTCAGGATGTTGGTCAAGGCAATAGGTCTACTCCAGTGCTTTGCTCTATTTCCTTATCTTTTTACATGTCCAAGACTATTTAAAGGTTCCAAAACATTCATGCATCAGCTGGGCATGGTGGCTCACGCCTTTAGTATCAGCACCCTGGGACGCCAAGGCAGGCTGATCACTTGAGGTCAAGAGTTTGAGACCAACCTGGCTAACATGATGAAACACAGTTTCTACTAAAAATACCAAAAAAAAAAAAAAAAAATTAGCTGGGCATGGTGCTGAATGCCTGTAATCCCAGCTGCTCAGAAGGCTGAGGCAGGTGAATCACTTGAACCCAGGAGGTGGAGGTTGTAGTGAGCTGAGATTGCACCACTGCGCTTCAGCCTGGGTGACACAGTGAGACTCCATCTCATAAAAAAAAAAAAAAAAAAAAAAAAAAAAATTACAAGCATGGAACCAACTCGGATTTTATGTTTACAAAATAAATCTTTGCTCAAAAATTGGGATATTCCAGCTGGGCGTGGTGGCTCACACCTGTAAACCCAGCACTTTGGGAGGCCAAGGCAAGCCAAATACCTGAAGTCAGGAGTTCGGGACCAGCCTGGCCAACATGGTGAAACCTCGTCTCTACTAAAAATATAAAAATTAGCCAGGTGTGGTGATGCATGCCTATAATCCCAGCTACTTGGGAGGCTGAGGCAGGAGAATCACTTGAACCTGGAAGGCAGAGGTTGTAGTGAGCTGAGATTGCACCACTGCACTCCACTGTGACAGAGCGAGACTCTGTTTCAAAAAGAAAAAAAAAAAAGGGGGATATTCCTTTATTACACATTCAGAAACTTCTTCTATAGCTCCAAAGCTCTCAAACAAACCAAACATGATGGAGATAGCAGATAAATCCACTAAACATTTATGAGTCAATGAAAGCTGCGCATTTATTTATCAGGCATCAGAGAGTTTTATAAATCAAATTTTCAAAATAAGAAAACATGAATAATATAATGACTGATACATTCTAAAACAAATTTAGAGGCACACACACATAACTATAAAAGGTTTATAATCTAGCTATAGAAGTCTTTAATCAGAATTTTTTTCTGTATGGAATATTAATAAAAACCCTTTAAAAAACACCACATATCTGATAAAGGATTTATATCAAGGTATATAAGGAAAGTTTACAACTTAATAATGATAAGACAATCAATCATAAAATGGGCAAAATATCTGAAGATACACTTGAACAAAGAAGATATACAGATAGCAAAGAAGCAAAAGATAAGATCAATATCATAGTCATTAGAGAAATTCAAGTTAAAGTTATAATATATATACCTACCAGAACAGCTAAAATTTGAAAAGAATGACAATACCAGTTGTTGGTAAGAACACAGAGTAACTGGAATTCTCATTCATTGCTAGCAGGAATGCAAAACTTTGGAAAACTTAATGGTGGTGGTTTTATAAAGTTAAACTTACTCTTACCACATGGCCCAGTAATTCAACTGCTTTGTATTTACCCAGAAGTAAAAAACATACTGGCAAATGAAGACTTGCACACAAAAGTTTATAGCAGCTTCATGTATAATGGCCCCAAAGTGGAAACAACACAAAGGTTCATCCACTGGTGAACAGGTACATAAATTGGTATGTGTCCATACAACAGAATATAACTCATCGTTACAAAATACAAAATACTGATTAATAACATGGGTGAAACTCAAAAACATTAGATTAAGTAAAAGAATGTAACTTATGGCCGGGCGCGGTGGCTCATGCCTATAATCCCAGCACTTTGGGAGGCCCAAGGCAGGTGGATCACGAGGTCAAGAGATTGAGACCATCCTGGCCAACATGGTGAAACCCCATCTCTAATAAAAAAATACAAAAATTAGCTGGGTGTGGTGGAGTGTGCCTGTAGTCCCAGCTAATCGGGAGGCTGAGGCAGGAGCATTGCTTGAATCCAGGAGGTGGAGGTTGCAGTGAGCTGAGATTGTGCCACTGCACTCCAGCCTGGTGCCTGGCAACAGAGCGAGACTCTGTCTCAAAAAAAAAAAAAAAAAAGAATGTAACTTACATCTCAATCAACATTACTTTTAAAAACACTAAAATAGATAATATACACACCAATGATCTAGGTTCTACTTTAAGAAGCTAAAAAAAAGAAAGGTAAAACCAAAGCATTAGGAAGGAAATAAAGAAAGAAATAAATGAAATGGGCAAACAATTGAGAAAAAAGTCAGTTGTTTGCAAAATCAACTGCATAAACCTTCAGCTAATGTGATCAAGGAAAGTGAGAAGCCACAAATTACCGTATCAATCATGAAAAAGGAGATATCAATATTAAGTCTTACAGATATTAGTAGACTAGTAAGAACATTCTGGGCCGGATATGGTGGCTCACGCTTGTAATCCCAGCATTTTGGGAGGCCGAGGCAGGTGGATCACTTAA
>CAUYLG010014599.1:0-19324 GCA_963573385.1 Cacajao melanocephalus
CCCCCCCCCCCCCCCCCCCCCCCCCCCCCCCCCCCCCCCCCCCCCCCCCCCCCCCCCCCCCCCCCCCCCCCCCCCCACATGGGCCGGGCACTATGACTCATGCCTGTAATCCTAGGACTTTGGGAGGCCAAGGCAGGTGGATCACTTGAGGCCAGGAGTTCAAGACCAGCCTGGGCCGCAAGGCAAAACCCGTCTCTACTAAAATATAAAAAGTAGCCAGGTGTTGGCCGGGCATAGTGGCTCACATCTGTAATCCCAGCACTTTGGGAGGCCAGGACGGGAGGATCATTTGAGGTCAGGAGTTCAAGACCATTCAGACTAACATGATGAAACCTTACCTCCACTAAAAATCCAAAAATTAGCCAGGCATGGTGGCATACACCTGTAATCTCAGCTACTTGGGAGGCTGAAGCAGGAGAACCATTTAAATCCAGGGGGCAGAGGTTGCAGAGAACCAGGATCACGCCATTGCACTCCAGCCTGGGCAACAAGAGCAAGACTCTGTCTCAAAAAAAAAATAAAATTAGCTGGGCATGGTGGCATGCACCTGTAAATCCCAGCTACTCAGGAAGCTGAGGCATGAAAATCGCTTGAACCCAGAAGGTGGAGGTTGCAGTGAGCTGAGATCACGCCACTGCACTCCAGCCTGGGCAACAGAGCAAGACTCAGTCTCCAAAATAAATAAACAAATGATAAAATAAAATGGGGGTGGATGGCGCTTGGCCGGCCCTCCCATCTCCAGCTGCCTAGGAAGTTTCATAGGGTCTCCTGGTTGGCACCAAGGCTGGACCTTGTGGGACCCTCATGAACTCTCTCCTTGGGCAAAGGCTAAGACTGAGGGTGGGTGCTCTACCAATTCCATGCAGCCATCACTGCCCCCAGGAGCTCACAGCCTGGTGTGGGGTTGGAAGGGGTTGAGGGACCCTGGGTAGGGAAGTGGCCAGTGACTCCTTCACAGAGGGCAGAGGCTTCCCAGGCAGGGCTCCTGGGAGCAGGACTTAGAAAGATGAGTGGGAGTTCCCCAGATTTGAGGCGTCATTCTCTCAAAGTAGAAATGATTCTGATCCATGTGGCATCTCTGAGAATTACAAAAAGGCACCTTACTTCCACTTTATGCCCATCTTTAGAATTGTTCTAACTTTGGAAAATCTGCCATGTCTATGATATGAACGGTGCCCCTAGGACTGTGCAGTGCACAACTTGGATAACTGTGCAGTGGCAGCTCTAGGGGACTCAAGCCAAAAGGGGTAAGGAGCTGCTCATCCCACCAGCCTTGAGAGGGACTGAGGCATGATGAGAGAGGGCCTCCTACCAGCAGAGGGGTGGGAGGACGCTGCCACCAGGGACAACATCACATGTATCCCTTCCCCAAACATTGGAGATTCAGAACTTCCAGAGATATCAAGAGGGCTCCTCCAGTTTAGGCCACAACCCTCGAGGGGTGACAACACTGACTCTGGACTGGTGGCACACTTCACCCCCAGGAACCCTCACCCAACCCTGCAACAGGGTGCAGTGGAAGAAACTGAGGCAGCTGGAGATGACACAGAGACTAGGTACCCGTGCCCTGAGTCAGCCAAGCCCAGCAGGTTCAGATCCCTGCTTGGGGGCCAGGCGTGGTGGCTCATGCCTGTAATCCCAGCACTTTGGGAGGCCAAGGTGGGAGGAACACCTGAGGTCAGGAGTTTGAGACCAGCCTGACCAACATGGTGAAATCCCGTCTCTACCCAAAATACAAAAATTAGCTGGAGATGGTGGCAGTCTCTTGTAATCACAGCTACTCAGGACACTGAGGCACGAGAATCACTTGAATCTGAGAGGCGGAGATTGCAGTGAGCCAAGCTCACACCACTGCACTCCAGCCTGGGTGACAGAGCAAGACTATGTCTCAAAAAAAAAAAAAAAATCCCTGCTTGGCCACTCCCAGAGTGTGAGCTTTGACCTGGAGCCATCGTGGTGCCCACTCTAGAGGTGCCTGGTGAGATGCAGTCACCGCCAGCTGGCCCTCAGCACCACACCTTGCCCAAGGCGAGGGCTCAGCAGGTGTTGGTTATTGTACCAGCCCACAATCCCTAGACTGGCAGACCCTGAGGGCCCCTGGCTGCATCTCCAGGGCCACACTGCTACCCCCACCCACCAGCACCCATCAAGGGGATCAGAAAGGACTTGGTGCACAGCGGAGCCCACCAGGTGGGTACGGTCACCATCCTCACCATCACCATCTTCCCCCTGGTGGTTTAGGCTCAGAGAGTCTAAGCAACGTGCACAGGTGCTCCCACATGGTGGGACAGGATTGCACCCAGCTGCCTCTGATGCCAGACTGCAGGCTCCAGGTGACTCCCCAGGTGCCCAGAAGTGGAAATCTGCTTTGAATGCACATGGGGTGGGGGAAGAGGCAGTCAGGCCTGAGCAGAGGAGCTGAGGGGGCTGGGGTTACAGGAAGGTCAGCAGAAACTCAGGACCTCCCAAACCCCCAAACTGGTGGTGACGGCACAGCCAGCGCTGCAAAGTGCCCACGTCAGCAGCCTCAGCAAATGCTCCACCTGCAGGCCCATAAATCCACATCTCCTTGGGGGCTGTGGGGTGAAGTTCCAGCCCTCGGCATAGTGGCAGTGCCAGCCACAGTAGGGAATGGAGCCCTCCCTCACCCAGTGCCCAACCTGACCCCCCATCTGGGAACCCCTGGACTCTGGCCCTCCCAGGCATCCACAGGGCCCTCTGATGTTGCTGGTGATGATAACGAAATAATAAAATGATATCAAGAACTGCAGGCAGGAGGGCCTCTTGCCTCATTACCTGGGCCTCTGAATTAGCTGAAGGAACCCTGGCAATAACCCCTGAGACGGGCACTGTGATGATCTCACTGTCATGTATTTTATTTTTGTAGAGATGGGGGTGTCTCGCTATGTTGCCCAGGTTGGTCTCCAACTTCTGGCCTCAAGTGAGCCTCCTCCCAACGTGCTGGGATTATAGGTGTGAGCCACTGAGCCCAGCCAAGGACCCCATTCTGTAGATAAGAAAACGGATGCTTGCAGTGGGACGCCACCTGCCCAGTGTTGCCCAGCTATCAGAGGGAATCCCAATTTGGAGCCAGATGGCTCCCAAGCCCACACTGCTAAGGATGGGTGGGAGGGACGGTTTCCCAGTGCCTCCCAGGAGCATTTTTACTTTGGTAGTTATGCATTTTATTTCATGATGTCAGAAAAAAATACAACCAGCCCTTCAAGACCAACGTTTCATCGTTTCATGGCTATGATAGATGAACTTTTTCTTTTCCGTTTTTGAAGCCAGAAGAAAAATCCTAAATAAACAAGAGCAGGTGAAGCTGCCCATGAGGCTTGCAGGGCCCACGGTGACCAAAGCAGTATCCACTTCCCTCCCTGCCTCCACTCATGAACAGGCTGTGGCCCCAGAGCCAGGGGACTCCGGCCAAAGACCCTAGGCCACTCAAGTATCACTGCCCAAGACCTGTTCTGTGCCAGGCTCCACTGGGAGCTGGGAGAGTCTGGGGAAGCTCACCATCCAGATGTGACTTCTCTTGAGAGAGAGGGGACTCAGAGAGGGGACGCCACATGCCCAAGGTCTCACTGCTAGTAAGGAGAGGTGTGGGACTCCAAGACCTGTCCCTCTGCACTGTCCCAGGCCTGGGAGAGGCTGCACTTGCTGAGGACCCTTCCCAGGCATTCAGTACCTCCGCCCCCTCCCCTCCTCAGAGCCTTCTCATCAGTCCTGCATGTGCCCAGCTTGGGAGGGCAGGAAGAGCCTAGAGGTCGGGATGTTTTGGCAGGTTTTTCAAATAATTTTCCCTTCTAACTATAGGGGTGATTCTAAAAAGCAGTCCAGGCAGACCCCAATGGCTTGTGCCTATAATCCAACCACCTGGGAGGCTAAGACAAGGGGATCGCTTGAGGCCAGGAGTTTGAGCCTGAGCAACATAGCAAGACCCTGTCTCTACAAAAAAATTCACAAATTAGCTAGCATAGTGGCGAGTGCCTGCAATCACAGCTACTCAGGAGGCTGAGATGGGAGGATCACTTGAGCCCAGGAGTTCAAGGCTGCAGTGAGCTATGATCAAGCCACTGCACTCCAGCCTGGGCAAAAGAGCAAGACTCTGTCTCTAAACAAATAAATAAATAGCAGTATAGTGAAATATAGTGATAAGAGCTTGGATTCAGAGCTTTGCCACAGGCTGAGCAACTTTGGGGCACATTTTGCCATTTCTCTGAGCGCCGGTGTCCTCATGCGCAAAGTGGGGATCCTAATACCGCCCTCCGAGGGGTGTTTCAAGGATGAAATGAGAAAACATATGTGTATCAGTCAGTGTCCAACCAGGAAGACAGTATGCAAATGGAAAATGTGATACAGGGAATTAACTGCACAGGAACCAGAAGAGCTGAGAAGTCAGAGAGGATGGGCAGCGACCCGGGAATTATCATAGCAGGAAGCCACTCTCCCGCTGGGCACGAGGAGACAAAGGATGAGACAGGGTTTGCAGGGCCACCTGGAGGACGCTGGAGGCTGGGAGAACCCACGGGAGGGGCGCCGGAGCTCCAGAAGAGATGAGGCCACTGTCCGCCTGCTCATATCGCAGCCATAGGAGAAGAAATATCCTGGCTTACCTCGTCCTCCCACCCTGCTGGGGACCCCCAGTGTCCCCCAATGGCCTTTCTGGGAGGCCTGGGAAACTCAGCTGCTGGGCAGGCCTCGCCACACAGGGCAGAGCGGGAGATCCAGGCATGATCTGAGGGCTTTTGCTCAGGCCGGAGGCGGCGCAGCATGGGGTGTCTGGCCCAGTGAGCAATCGCTCGTGCCTATTCCTTTCCTTCGTCCTGTTAAAATAGTACATGCTCACTCTATTAGTTAGGACTGTTTGGGTTGTGACAGAAACCTACTCAAGCCAGACGAAACATTTCAACAGGCAACTTAAAACACTGCCGGAGGGTCTCCTGAAAGTCCAGGGCGGGCCGTGGTCTGGAGCCAGCATCAGGAAAGGCTTGCGGGTGCCCCCAGGGGTCCCCCGCTGTCTCCTGCTTCCGCGTGTAGGGGTCTGCTCCATGTTCGCCCACACCCGGCTTCCCAACCCCAGGGGCAGAGATGCTCAGACTGAATCTGGGATTTCTGCCTCCCGGGAAGGGCATTCTGATTGGCCCGGCTTGGGTACCGGAGCCCGTTCTCGTCCAATCAGCTGTGGCTCAGGGGGAGGAGCCACGGGGCAGCCGATCCCTGGGTGCCTATGGGTGGATTTGACCCGGGAAGACCTTCCCAAATCTGTCTAGAAATACCAGAAGTATTAAAATGCACATGATTGTTCAAATTGGAACAAAATGTGTGATGTTTTTCAGGTTTGTCATTTGCATATCTATTTTTCTGACATTGTCGAGATCATGCTACCTATGCAATTTTCACCCAGCTTTTATCAGTCGTCGCTCTACTGTAGTTATTTTCTTCTATCAAAACACTTGTAGATTCTGGCCGGGCGCGGTCGCTCATGACTGTCATCCCAGCACTTTGGGAGGCCGAGGCGGGTAGATCACTGAAGGTCAGGAGTTCTAGACAAGCCTGGGCAACTTGGTGAAACCTCATCTCTACTAAAAATATAAAACTTAGCCGGGTGTGGTGGCACACACCTGTAATTCCAGCTACTTGGGAGGCTGAGGCAAGAGAATCGCTTGAACCCAGGAGGCAGAGGTTGCAGTGAGCCAAGATCTCACCACTGCTCTCCAGCCTGGACGACAGAGCAAGATTCCGTCTCAAAAAAATACACACACACACACACACACACACCCCTAAATTACAGTTACCCCTCGTTTTACTTTTAACATAATAAACCAGGCACCAAGCAGCCTTGCCCCCATTTTCCTGAGGATGAATTCCTGGAAGTGAAGCTGATTATCCTTCCCCAGCCATGGCTGAAAGGGTCCCTTTACAGCCCCTCTTCCATAAATGTGCAGTAAGTGGTGAGGTTTTCTTAAATGGTTGTTCTTTACAAGAGAAGTCTAAATTGAGAGTTTTAGAAGCAAAGCAACTGGGCGCCATCAGCCGGGCATGGTGGCTCACGCCTATAATCCCAACACTTTGGGAGGCTGAGGCAGGCAGATCACTTGAGGTCAGGAGTTCGAGGCCAGCCTGGCCAACATGATGAAACCCCATCTCTACTAAATACAAAAATAAGCTAGACGCAGTGGTACATACCTGTAGTCCCAGCTACTCGGTAGGCTGAGGCAGGAGAATAACTTGAATCTGGGAGGCAGAGGTTGCAGTTAGCTGAGATCACGCCACTACACTCCAGCCTGGGTGACAGGGAGACTCTGTCTCAAAAAAGAAAAATCATAAAATCATACAAAGGTCTGTATGATTGGTCTTGACCAAACGGACCTTTTCTCAATTGGGAGAAAAGAGGTTTATTTAACAAGGAAAGAAGGCAAAGCAAGTTGTGGTGGTCTGTGGGGACAATGTTCTCTTCCTAATTTTCAAAATATAGAGAAGGCTGGAGTACAACGAACACCTGTATACCTTCCACCTAGAATCAATATGATTCAGTTTGCCCACTTATTTTTTTTTTACCATTTATCTCTTTCTCTTTGTCTCTGTCTCTCCATAGATATAATACATAACAATTATGTTAATATAATTAAATAATTATAATAATATATAAATATTTTCTATATTATATACTGGTATTCTATTTTAATATTTTCTATATTAATATATTGGTATTATAATTATTTAATTATATTAATATAATTATTATATTTTTTTCCCTCCCTGGGCCATTTGAAAGTAAGTGGCTGATATCAGAACCTTTCACCCCCGAACTTCTTTTCATCTCCTAAAAGTAGACAGTCTTCTACATACGCCATTATTATACCTAAGAAAGATAATGATTCTGTAGTTCCATTAAACATTTCAGAGGGACAAATTCAAATTTCTGGGAGACTCATTGCCATTGATAGGCAATTTCAAGGAATAAATAATACATGTATGAGTACCCAGCATGGTGCTGGCTTACAGCAGAAACCTGGTAACTGTCAGTGTCCCTGACCCCAACTCCCTCTTCCCCACCTGGTTTTGAAAAGGTCTGGTAATTCCAACTGGCTTCCCGCTAGGTGAGGCCGCAGGAAAGCAGCACGGACAGACCACAGGTGCTCCAGATGGGGTCCCCTGAGTCTTGAAGGCAGCCACAAGACCAGTCACTGAAGGCGGGAGGAAAATTGCTGGAAACAAAAGGCAGAGTCACAAGGCGCTGAACTTGGCCTCGCCAGCCTCCCAGTAATGGCGCCAGGGCGGGGACCAGTGCCAGCCGATGCTGCTCAGCCACCACGCAGCAGCCGGAGCCGTGCTCCTGGCCGGGGTCCCTCCACTTACCAGGGCAAGAGTGGGTTTTTTTTTTTTTAATTGTTTTCAAAACAGATTTCATGTGGTCCCAAAATGAGACCATGATTGTAAATTAAAGTGTAATTAGCCTTTACGCTTTTATATTCATTAACTCTTCTCTGTTAATGATGCTAGGCTGCAGCAGAAACCCTGCATTATGAAACCACATCCAGGAAATAAAATAGTGATTTAGATAATGGCCACAATGTATTGCTACTTACACATAATTAAACAAATGCTCCATTTAAACTTGGAAACATGACTGAATGTTGATTAAGCCTCGCCCAGCAATTCTGCTCGGGACTGGCGAAGGGGCGGCGCAGAGAGCTGGTCCAGAATGAAGTGTCTGGTTCTGCCATGGCTGCCCACCCTGCCATCAAGCCACATCCACCAGCCACGTCCACCAGCCACACCTGCACAGGGTGGGTGCAGGTCTTGTGCCAGGGAGCATGGCCATGGGTGGTAGTGACTGACCACAACAGTGAGCCTGGGACCACTCTAAGACACCACTGTACTATGAGAATAAGCCAGACACAAAAGGACAAATACTGTCGTTTTGATTCCACTTACATGAGGTCCCTAGATCAGTCAAATTCATAGAGGCAGAAAGCAGAATGGAGGCCACCAGGGGCTGTGGGGGGAGGAACTGAGGAGTGAGTGTTTCTTGGGTGTGAAGTTTCAGCCTTTTTTTGGGTGAAAAAGCCCTGGAGGTGGGAGGTGGTGATGATTGCACAGCCATGTGAATGCCCCTAAAGCCACCGAACTTCACACTTAGAATGCTGACAATGGCAAATTTCATGTTTACCATGAAATGGATGACTTGGGGTTTCATGGAAATTTTTTGTATTTTTGTTTTATTATTTATTTATTTATTTGTAGTTGGAATCTCGCTCTGTCACCCAGGCTGGAGTGCAGTGGCACGATCTCGGCTCACTGCAACCTCTGCCTCCCGGGTTTAAGCAATTCTACTGCCTCAGCCTCCCAAGTAGCTGGGATTACAGGTGTGCCACTATGCCCAGTTAATTTTTTTATTTTTAGTAGAGACAGGGGTTTCACTATGTTGGTCAGGCTGGTCTCGAACTCCTGACCTCAGGTGATCAGCTCGTCTCAGCCTCCCAAAGTGCTGGGATGACAGGCGTGAGCCATTGCTCCAGCCTACAGTCCTTATTACTCTTCTTGATCAACGAATACAGAGCCAATTTATCTAAGCTTCTCTGTCTCCACCTCCCAAGTTCAAGTAATTCTCTTGCCTCAGCCTCCCAAGTAGATGGGATTACAGATGTGCTACCATGGCTAGCTAATTTTTGTATTTTTAGTAGATATGGGGATTTCACCATGTTGGTCAGGCTGGTCTCAAACTCCCAACCTCAGGTGATCTGCCCATCTCAGCCTCCCAAAGCACTGGGATTACAGGCATGAGCCACCGCACCCGGCCTTTTCGATATTTTTAAAAATGAAAATAGGCCTGGGTATTCGCAGCAGTGACTGCCACTGTGAGCACAGAGCACGCCCTGGGGTGAGGGCTTCATAAAGGTGGTAAGCAAAGGAGTCACTCGCAGGAGGCTTCTCCCTGATTTCCTTTATTCTTACTCAGACTCCTGGCTTCCTTTGTTTATTGGGCATGAGTTCTGGCCCTGTCACCAGTAGCCTGTGCCCTTCTCTGAGCCTTTGTTCCTTCATCTGGAAAGTGGAGATAATAACAGGTCTCACATCTAAAGTCATGAGGATGACACATATGGGAATAAAGTAAGTGGAGGCACAATTTCAGTCACTTACTCAAGAATGTCTAGAGTCCTGACTGCCTGCTCTTCACTCTTCTAATCCCATTGTCGGTCATCTTGGCAACTTCCAATTCTTTACCCTTGTAAACACCACCAATGTCACCACTGCATGAACATCCTGGTGCACAATGTTTTTTTGCATTTGCCAAATTATTTCTAGGGGTAAATTTCTAGTTGTGAAATTGCTAGGTCAAAAGGAGAGTAATTTTTTTTTTTTTTTGAGATGACTTCTTGCTCTATCACCCAGGCTGGAGGGAGGGTTATTTTTTTCTTTTCTTAGATGGAGTTTCACTCTTTTTTGCCCAGACTGGAGTGCAATGGCGCAATCTTTGCTCACTGCAACCTCTGCCTCCCGGGTTCAAGTGATTCTCCTCCCTCAGCCTCCCCAGTAGCACATGCCACTACACACGGCTAATTTTGTATTTTTAGTAGAGATGGAGTTTTTGCTGTGTTGGCCAGGCTAGTCTCAAACTTACTAGCCAAGGGAGGGTAATTTTTAAGACCGCTGATGCACGTTGCCAAATTGCCCTTAGAAAGGACATATGTAGGCTGGGCGTGGTGGCTCATGCCTGTAATGCCAGTACTTTGGGAGGCCAAAGTGGAGGATTGCTTGAGGCCAGGAGTTTGAGACCAGCCTGGGAGACATAGCAAGACCCCAATTGTACAAAAAATTTTAATATTAACTACACCTGCCGGACGTGGTGGCTCACGACTGTAATCCCAGCACTTTGGGAGGCTGAGGCAGGCAGATCACCTGAAGTTGGGAATTCAAAACCAACCTGACCAACATGGAGTAACCCCGTCTATACTAAAAATACAAAATTAGCCAGGCATGGTGGCGCATGCCTGTAATCCCAGCTATTTGAATCACTTGAACCCAAGAGGCGGAGGTTGCAGTGAGCTGAGATCGCACCATTGCATTTCAACCTGGGCAAGAGTGAAACTCCACTTCAAAAAAAAAAAAAAAAAATTAACTACACCTCTCTCTCTCACCACATATAAAAATTAAATCAAAATGGACTAAAACTTAAATCTAAAACTTCAAACTATGAAACTACTAAAAGAAAACACTGGCAAAAGTCTCCAGGACATTGGGCTGGGCAAAGATCTCTTGAGTAATACCCCACAAGCACAGGCAACCCAAGCAAGTGCATTCACATCGAGTTGAAAATATTCTGCACAGCAAAGGAAATAGCAAAGTGAAGAGACAACCCACAGAATGGGAGAAAATACTTGCAAACTAGCCGTCTGACAAGGGATTAATTACCAGGATACACAAACATCTCAAACAACTCAATAGGAAAAAAAAATCTAATAATCTGATTTTAAAATGGGCAAAAGAGTCCAGGCGTGGTGGCTCACACCTGTAATCCCAGCCCCTTGGGAGGGCAAGGCGGGTGGATTGCTTGAGGCCAGAAGTTCAAGAGCAGCCTGGCCAACATGGTGAAATCCCACTCTACTAAAATTAGCCAGGTGTGGTGGTGGGTGCCTATAATTCCAGTGCAGTGAGTGGAGATTGTGCCACTGCCCCCAGCTTGACCGACAGAGTGAGACTCCGTCTCAAAATAATAATAAATAAAATGGGAAAAAGATCTGAATAGACATTTCTCGAAAGAAGACATACAAATGGCAAACAGATATATGAAAAGGTGCTCAACATTATTGATCATCAGAGAAATGCAAATCAAAAACTACGATGAGATGTCACCTCATTCCAGTTAAAATAGCTTTTATCCCAGTCAGGCAATAACAAATGTTGGTGAAGATACAGAGAAAAGGGAAGCCTCGTACACTGTTGGTGAGAATATAAATTAGTACAACCACTATGGAGAATAGTTTGAGGTACCCTAGAAAACTAAAAATAGAGCTACCATATGATCCAGCAATCCCACTGCTCCGTGTGCATCCAAAAGAAAGCACATCAGTATACTGAAGAGATATCTGCATTCCCATGTTTAATGCAGCAATGGTTACAATAGCTAAGATCTAGAAGTAACCTCAGGGTCCATCAGCAGACACTTAGGATAGGCTGGGTGCAGTGGCTCATGCCTGTAATCCCAGCACTTTGGGAGGCCAAGGTGGGTGGATCACCTGAGGTCAGGAGTTCAAGACCAGCCTGGCCAACGTGGCGAAACCCCACCTCTACTAAAAACACAAAAACTTAGCCAGACATGGTGGCGCATGCCTGTAGTCCCAGCTACTCAGGAGCCTGAGGCAGGAGAATCGATTGAACCTGGGAGACAGAGGTTTTAGTGAGCTGAGATCAAGCCATCGCACTCCGGTCCAGGCAACAGAGACTCTGTCTAAAAACAAACAAACAAACAAAACCCAGACACTTAGGAAAAAGAAAATGTGGTACTTATGCACAACGTAGTTGTTCTATTTAGCCATAAAAAAGAATGACATCCTGGCCAGGCATGGAGGCTCACGCCTGCAATCTCAGCACTTTGGGAGGTTGAGGTGGGCGGATCACGAGGTCAGGAGATTGAGATCATCCTGGTTAACATGGTGAAACCCCGTCTCTACTAAAAATACAAAAAATTAGCTGAGCACGGTGGCCCACACCTGTAGTCCCAGCTACCGGGGAGGCTGAGACAGGAGAATTGCTTGAACCCGGGAGGCAGAGTGTGCAGTGAGCCAAGGTCGCACCATTGCACTCCAGCCTGGGCAACAGAGCGAGACTCTGTCTCAGAAAAATCAAAAAAAAAAAAAAGAATGACATCCTGTCAATTGCAACAACATGGATGAAACTGGAGGACGTTATGTAAATTGAAATAAGCCAGACACAGAAAGACAAACTTTGCATGTTTTCGTGTATTCGTGGGAGCTAAAAATTGAAACTATTGAACTCATGGAGATAGAGAGTAAAATAATGGCTGCCAGAGGCTGAGGAGGGTAGTTGGGGGGGTGGGGGAGGTGGCGATAGTGACTGTGTAAAAACAAATTCAAAAGGATGAATAAGGTTTAGTATCTGATAGCACAACAGAGTGACTATAGTCAACAATAACTTAAGTGTACACTTTATTTTTATTTTTTTCTCTTTTTATTTATTTTTTTTATTTGAGACAGAGTCTAACTTTGTCACCCTGGCTAGAGTGCAGTGGCACAATCTCGGCTCACCGCAACCTCTGCCTCCCTGGTTCAAATGATTCTCCTGCTTCAGCCTTCCGAGTAGCTGGGATTACAGGCGCCAGCCACCACACCCACTAATTTTTGTATTTTTATTAGAGATAGGGTTTCACCAGGTTGGCCAGGCTGGTCTTGAACTCCTGACCTCAAATGATCCACCCACCTTGGCCTTCCAAAGCGTTGGGATTATAGGTGTGAGCCACTGCACCTGGCCTTTTATCTTTTTGAGACAGAGTCTCGCTCTGTCGCCCAGCTTGGAGTGCAGTGGTGTGATCTTAGCTCTGCCTCCCAGGTTCAAGCAATTCACCTGCCTCAGCCTCCCAAGTAGTTGGGATTACAGGCATGTGCCACCACTCTTGGCTAATTTTTTTGTATTTTTAGTAGAGATAGTGTTTCACCATATTGGTTAGGCTGGTCTCGAACTCCTGACCTCAGGTGATCCACCCACCTCTGCCTCCCAAAGTGCTAGGAATACAGGCATGAGCTACCATGCCTGGCCCCAAAATCTAAATTTTATAGGGACACATATATCAAAACCATGGCACCCTCTGTCTGCCATCACCTGCCCCACCTCAAGGGACTGCCTGTTCCAGCCTCCCCACACCCCCTGCTAAAGCAAGTCCTCCGCAAGTCACTAGCCAGTAGTGGCCTCGCCTGCCCTGCACTTTCAGTCGGCTCTCCCACTGGGTTTGTCTGAGGCCCCGGACACATTCATCCAGGTATGCCCCAGCTGTTGGGGCATCAGCTCATCTCCACCTTGCTCCCACGGCCCCAGCCTTTAGCCCAAGGCCCTGCGGAGAATAAGTGCAGGCCACAACTGTGGCAGCAGCAAACTCCTCTCTGTCTGACTTTTCCGTGTATGTAGCGCCCAGCCCAGGGCCTGGCACCAAGTGGCCATCATGCCATCCTCCATTCACCCGTCCATTTGCCAAACACGCATTGAGCTCTGCTCTGTTCCAAGCTTGTGCTAGCCACAGGGCACACCCACGTTGAATAGAATAGACCCAGGCCAGCATCACAGTCGGCTGAGGAGGAGGTGCTGGGAGGGGAGAAGGCCTGGGAGGCTCCTGACCCAGCCTGCCTGGAGGCGGAAGGGAGACGTCGATGGGGCCAAGCCAACCTGGTGAGGCTGAGCCATGAGTTTCCCAGAAGGCCTCCCTCTGTGCTTGCTGCATAGGAGCTTTGGAAATTGGAAGTGAAGCGGTGACCTTTGCTCTCTGAAGGTCACAGGAGGCAGCCATGGTGACAGGCAGACCCAGTGGCCCAGGTGCTCCAGCTTGTCTTTGCTGTCCTCCACCCTGTGTTCTGCCTTCCTGACTACTGACCAGCAGTGTCCCAAGCCAACCCCAAGGGCTCCCCAAGGAACCCACAGAAGTGGCAGCTACACAGAGGTGATAGCTCCCAGGGACCCTCCAGGAGCATCCCCCACATCCCTTCTGGCAGCCAGACACGCCTGGCTTCTCAGATCGTCGGGAGGTGTCCCCTTTAGCCTTTCACCTCCAGCTCTTCCCACTGTCATGTCAGGCCCCATCCCTATAATAAATACATATCCGATAATATCCATGATGGCTTTGCTCCCCGGACCGAACACCAGCTGATACAGTCGTTGGTACTGGTGATGCTTCCAGGGGAAGAGAATCTTAAGGATGGGAACCCAGCACCAGTTCTCCAATCTCAGTAGCTTTAGAGGCATTCAGGACCCTGCTGCCGGGGCACAGGGAACACCAGGGCTCCATGGCACACGATAGTGAAGCAGTCACTTCCCCCCCGGAGCCAAGGCCCACAGAGGGCTGGGGTGACCAACTCACTACTGGCATCAAATGTATGGGTGAAACTAAAGGGCAGAGGGACGGTGGGGTCACTTGGTCGCCTCTAAGTACACTGGAAACTAACAAGAAAAAGAGATGATCTCAGGGCTTGGAATTCCCAGATTTTTTTTTCTTTTTTGAGAGGGAGTCTCACTGTGTCACCCAGGCTGGAGCACAGTGGCAAGATCTTGGCTCACTGCAACCTCCACCTTCCAGGTTTGAGCAATTCTCCTTTCTCAGCCTCCTGAGTAGCTGGGACTACAGGTGCCCACCACCACGCCTGGCTAATTTTTGTAATTTTTGTAGAGACGGGGTTTCACCATATTGGCGAGGCTGGCCCCGAACTCCTGACCTCAGATGATCTACCCATCTCAGCCTCCTGAAGTGCTGGGATTACAGGCATGAGCCACTGTGCCCAGCCCCCAGATTAAGTTCTAAGTGAAGAGCCAGATACTGTCCCTGTGCCTGGAGACCCTCTAGTGACCCCTCCTGAGGTGGCCCTCCACCTCCCATTGCTTCTAGACCTATAACCAGACTCCAGGCTACACAAGCTTTGGGCGATCAGGTCCCAAGTGGTACCCATGAGGAGGCATCCTCTGCAGCAGAAGAACTGCAAGATGTTGGCAACTTCTGGGCCAGGCGCGGTGGCTCACACGTATAACCCCAACACTTTGGGTGGCTGAGGCGGGCAGATCACGAGGTCAGGAGTTCAAGATCAGTCTGGCTAATATGATGAAATCTCATCTCTACTAAATAAACAAAAATTAGCTGGGCGTGGTGGTGCCTGCCTGTAGTCCCAGCTACCCGGGAGGCTGAGGCAGAAGAACTGCTTGAACCAGGAGGCAGAGATTACAGTGAGTTGTAATCATGCCACTGCATGCACTCCAGCCTGGGTGGCAGAGCAAGACTCCGTCTCAAAAAAAAAAAAAACGAAAGGCCAGGATTGGTGGCTCACGCCTATAATTCCAGCACTTTTGGAGGCAGCGGTGGGAGGACCATGAGGTCAAGAGATCGAGACCATCCTGGCCAACATGGTGATACCCTGTCTCTACTAAAAATACAAAAATTAGCTGGATGTGGTGGCATGTGCCTGTAGTCCTAGCAACTCAAGAGGCTGAGGCAGGGGAATCACTTGAACCCAGGAGGCAGAGGTTGCTGTGAGCCGAGATGGTGCCACTGCACTCCAGCCTGGTGACAGAGCAAGACTCTATCTTAAAAAAAAAAAAAAAAAAAAAAAAGATGTTGGCAACTTCTACCAAAGGGAGAAGGAGGAAATCAATGGAAGAGACCCTAGGGGTGTGGCATAGCACAAAGGGAGTATAATGCTGGTTCTAGCCAAATTCATGGACGTGTAGAGGTGCACTAAGCAGAGAATCTGGAGTTATTGTGTTAGCTCAAGCAGCTAGGAGTGGCTCTAAAGGTGTGCTCAGTTGGTTCATTGAAACCTGGACCCAAAGGTGGTCCACACTGAGTGAAGCTGAGATGCCAAAATTCCCTTAGTTTAGTGTGGAAGAAGAAAGTATTCAAGATATTAGAGAGATCGGCATGCTAGAGTGGACTTACAATTTAAGACTTGCAGGCTGGGCACAGTGACTCATGCCTGTAATCTCAGTTCTTAGGGAGGCAGAGGCAGGAGGATAGCTTGAACCCAGGAGTCGAGACCTGCTTGGGCAGTATAGTGAGACCCTGTTCTCCACAAAAAGGAAAAAAAAAAAAAGTGTAACTCCCTATAAGAGTTGCTCATGAGCCCCACACTGTGTTCTTTGTTTGGGTGGAGGGGCAGGGAGACAGAATTAATTAATTAATTAATCAATCATGGTGGCCCCAAGAGCAAAGTGGGCAAGCTAATACAATCTTGATTTGTTTTTATTTACTTATCTATCGATCGATCGATCTGTTATTTATTTATTTAATAGAGACAGGGTCTTGCTGTGTTGCCCAGGCTGGTCTTGAACTCCTGGGCTCAAGTGATCCTCCCTCCTCAGCCTCCCAAAGGGCTGGGATTATAGGCATAAGCCACTACACCTAGCCCCTTGAGGAAGGACAACCAAGAGTGTATGTTGTAAATCTTAGTTGTCCCCCAAAGGGACCTAAGGCCATTTACCAGAGTGGCTGTGCACTGGAGAAGGGAAAATAACCAGAAATCTTAGGGATGATTAGATGATGGCTCTGAGCTGACACTAATTCCAGGGGCCCAAAAATGCCACAGTGCTCCAGTCAAAGTGAGGGCTTCTGGAGGTATTCTAGATATTTATTACTGCTTAACAAACCATGGCCATTAGGTTAGGCTGTTCTTGCATTGCTGTGAAGAAATGCCTGAGGCTGGTAATTCATAAAGAAAAGAGGTTTAGCTGGCTTACAGTTCTGCAGGTTATACAGGATGCATGGCTTCTGATGGGGCCTCAGAAGGCTTTTACTCACAGCAGAGGGTGAAGTGGGAGCTTGCATGCCACATGATGAAAGCTGAAGTGAGGTAGGGGATGGTGCCACACAATTACAAAAGACCAGATCTGACAATAACTCACTGTCACAAAGATAGCACCAAGCCACCAGAGATGCACCCTCATTACCAAAACACCTTCCACAGGCCCCACCTTCAGCACTGGGGATTAGAATTCAACATGAGATTAGGGTGGGGACAAATATCCCAGCTATATCAGCCATTTTCTTATGTCTCATTATCTTGGGGGTCTGGAGTTCAGGAAGGGCTCAGCAGGACATTCTTCTGTTTCTTGTAGTGTCAACCTAGATCACTCAGTGGTACGCAGCTGGTGGGGGAGAGGGGATGGGCTGCTCTGGAGGCTCCAAGACAGCATGCCTCATTTATCTGATGCCTTTGCAGGGACGGCCAGAAGAGTGGGCTCAGCTGGGACTGCTGTTGACCAGAGCTTAGTGTGGTGGTGTCAGTGAAGGCAGGCTTCTTACACGGAGACTCAGGGTTCCACGCACAAATGCTCCATGTGTCACCTTGCATGACCTGGCCTCAGAAACCACGTAGTGGCACTTCTGTTATGTTCTGTTGGTCTAAGCAGTCACAAGCCTACCCAGATTCAAGAGAACGGGGCATAGACCACACTTCATTTTTTTTTTTTTTTTTTTCAGAGTGTTGCTCTGTCCCCCAGGCTGGAGTGCAGTGGCACGATCTCGGCTCACTGCAACCTCCACCTCCTGGGTTCAAGTGATTCTCCTGCCTCAGCCTCTCAAGTAGCTGGGATTACAGATATCCACAACCACACCTAGCTAATTTTTGTATTTTGAGTAGAGACAGGGTTTCACCACGTTGGCTAGGCTGGCCTCAAACTCCTGACCTCAAGTGATCCACCCGTGTCGGCATCCCAAAGTGCTGGGATTACAGGAGTGAGCCACCGCGCCCAGCCAAGTCCCCACTTCTTGATGGGAGAAATGTCAAAGAGCCTAGGGCCATATTTTAACAATATGGCAGGAGAGGCCGGGCGTGGTGGCTCACGCCTGTAATCCTAGCACTTTGGGAGGCTGAGGTGGGTGGATCACCTAAGGTCAGGAGTTCAAGACCAGCCTGGCCATCATGGTGAAATCCCATCTTTAAAATAAATACATAAATAGAAATAAAAATAAAAAAATAAAAACAATACGGCAGGAGATCCAGTAGAGAGTTTTGTTTAGGTCCAGCTCACGTGAACCCACTGGGCCTCTGAACAGGGTTGTTTCCCCAGTTCTGGAATGCACAGTTGGAACTATCAGCAACTGGCAATTTCCTGACCTGTAGAGCAAGGTCTGTTGTGGTAGGAAAAGCCAACTGGAAGCCCCCTACCAAGATAGTAAACCAGAAGCAAAGCACGTTCCCCACCTCCCTGGAGGGATCGCAGAGGCTGGTGCTATCATCAAGGGCTTGAAGGATGCAGCAGCGGCGATTGCTACCACACCCCCATTTGCTCACCTATTGGGTCTGCACAGAAGACAGAAGACGGATCTTGGAGAGTGGCAGTAGATTATCACAGTCAGTCAGGTGGTGATTCCAATGGCAGCTACCATTTCAGATGTGGTTTCTTTGCTAGAGGTAGTCAGCACATCTGGTACCTTTTTGCTGATCAGAAGCTGTTTATTTTCAGTTGGCAGGGCCAGGAATACACCTTCACCATCCTGCTTCAAGGTTATATCAATTCTCCAGTCCTGTTTCATAATCCAGACCACAGGGACCACGACGCCTCTTTCACAGAACATCACACTGGTCCACTGAACGCTGCTGCCCCCGCCACCATTCCCCATGGAGATCAGCCACCTGGTGGCAGGTTAGTTATAGCGGCCCACTTCCATCCTAGAAGCAGCAGCACTTTCTTCTCATTGCCAGAGACCCTTATTCTGAATATGGATTTGCCTTTCCGCCAAACCACTGTGGACATACAGAGCGGCTTCTCTACCATCACCGTATTCCGCACAGCTCTGTTTCTGACCAGAGAACTCATTTTGCAGCAAATTAAGCATGGCACTGGGCCCATGAAATTCACCGATCTTACCATATTCCCCTATCACCCTGAAGCAGCTGACTGCGTAGAATGGGGTAATGGCCCTCTGAAGACACAGTTTCAGCACCAGCTGGGGCCATACCTTGCAGCGTGGAACAGGATCCTCCAAGATGCAGTACATGGTCTGATTCAGCATCCAGCATGCAGTGCCGCTTCTCCCAGAGCCAGGATTCAGGATCCAGGTATCAAAGGACAGAAAGTGAAGCAGCTCTTCTCACTGTTATCCCCAGTCACCTGCTCATAAAATGTCTTCCATCACTGCAATTATGAGTTCCCCAAGGAGGGGTGTCCCCACTAGGGGACACGACAATAGTTCGACCAACCTGGGAGCCGAGACCCACTCCACTAACCTGGGAGCCGAGACTCACTCCTCTAACCCGGGAGATGAGACTCACCCTACTAACCCGAGAGATGAGACTCACCCCACTAACCCGGGTGCCGAGACTCACCCCACTAACCCGGGGGCCGAGACTCACTCCACTAACCCGGGAGCCGAGACTCACTCCACTAACCCGGGAGCCGAGACTCACTCCACTAACCCGAGAGATGAGACTCACTCCACTAACCCGGGAGCCGAGACTCACTCCACTAACCCGGGAGCCGAGACTCACCCCTCTAACCCGGGAGCCGAGACTCACCCCACTAACCCGGGGGCCGAGACTCACCCCACTAACCCGGGGGCCGAGACTCACCCCACTAACCCGGGGGCCGAGACTCACCCCACTAACCC
>CAUYLG010014601.1:0-27945 GCA_963573385.1 Cacajao melanocephalus
TTACAGGCATGTGCCACCATGCCCAGCTAATTTTGTATTTTTAGTAGAGATGGGGTTTCTCCATGTTGGTCAGGCTGGTCGAGATCTCCCGACCTCAAGTGATCCCACCTGCCTCAGCCTCCCTCGGCTGGGATTACAGGCATGAGCCACTGCTCCTGGCCCTGAGGAAAATGAGTGAACTTTTAAGACTTTATTATGGGAAGTCTCTGTTTCAAATTTCCTGACTTATTAACAAAATGAATACTATGTTTTTATATATATATATAAAAATATATTTAAAAATACTGATTTTTCTATTTAGATAAGCCATCACAAAACTCAGAAAATGAACAAAATTCTGTTACCCTGGAAGTCCTGCTTGTGAAAGTTTGCCACAAAAAAAGAAAGGTAATGTCAATAAAATGATATTGATAGATTAAGTGGAATAATTTGCTTAATTGGACATGTTTATGCATATATATTTTAAAGCTGAATTTTAAATTTTAAAAGCTTAAGAAATATATAGATTGCCAAATTATAAAACCGATAACCTCTTTTTCTAACCCCCCATATCTGTGTAGTTTTTCTAGTCTTTTAAGTGTCTATACAAAACTTTCTGCTGTAGGAGTCTGAAAATGGAGAAGCTGTTTTAGCATCTTGTGGAATCAGTTCAGTTGCTTTCCTACCATTTCAATCTCTTAGCTTATTTCCTAGCTATTTGTACCCATTGACATTTTAGATAAGGGCTAAGAGTTTTTTTCACAAGATTATCTTTTGTAAGACTTCTCTCAGGCGAAGAAATTCTGTTGTCAACGTTATTAGGCGTTCATTTATTAATACATTGCTTCAATTTTTTTTTCTTTTTGAGACAGAGTCTCACTCTGTTGCCCAGGCTGAGTACAGTGGTGCGATCTTGGCTCACTGCACCCTTCACCTCCTGGGTTCAAACAATTCTACTTCAGCCTCCCAAGTAGCTGGGATTACAGCTGCATGCCACCACACCCAGGTAATTTTCTGCATTTTTAGTAGAAACCCCGTCTCTACTAAAAATAGAAAAAAATTACCCAGGTGTGATGGCATGCACCTGTAATCCTAGCCATGGGGAAACCCTATCTCTACTAAAAATACAAAAAGGATGGTCTTGATCTCCTGACCTCATGATCTGCCCACCTCAGCCTCCCAAAGTGCTAGGATTACAGCCATGAGCCACCATGACCGACCACTTCAAATTTTTATAAGGTGAAATTATTTCACTGTAGAAACAAGTATTATGATGTTTCCTGGTCAACGCATCAAAGCCAACACATGCACCCTTAGTCCCTGAGTGTTTTCAAGAGGAGAAGGAGCTGGCCTGGGTCCAGGGTCCCAGTGCTGATATTCTTCCAAGACCACAGGCCACAAGGGCCTCAAACATTGGGAGGGAGTAGACCAAGGCGCTCAGAGGCGGCAGTGGAACTTTATTTTTCAAAGTTTATGTTGGGCACTGTGGCTCACGCCTATAATTTCAGCACTATGGGAGGCTGAGGCGAGTAGATCACCTGAAATTGGGAGTTGGACACCAACCTGACCAACATGGAGAAACCCCGTCTCTACTAAAAATACAAAATTAGCTGGGCATGGTGGTGCATGTCTGTAATCCCATTTACTTGGGAGGCTGAGACAGGAGAATCGCTTGAACCCAGGAGGCAGAGGTTGTGGTGAGCCGAGATCACGCCATTGCACTCCAGCCTGGGCAACAAGAGCAAAACTCTGTCTTAAAAAAAAAAAAAAGTTTACCTAAAGGCTGGGCGCTATAGCTCACACCTATAATCTTAAACACTTTGGGAGGCAGAAGTGGGCAGATTGCTCTAGCCTAGGAGTTGAGGCAGCCTGGCGCAAGATGTCAATACCCTGTCTATACCAAAAATTAGCTAGGCATCATGGTATGTGCCTGTAGTCCTAGCTACTCAGGAAGAATACTTAAGCCCAGTAGGTCGAGGCTGCAGTGAGCTGTGATTGCACCACTGAGGTCCAGCCTGGGCCACAGAGTGAAACATAGATTTGAAAAAAATGTATGTAAAGTTAGTAAATATCTCTCCTTACTCCTACCTATCCCCCAGACACATTACACAAGCAGTGTACACATTACAGTAAGCGGTGATATGAAAATCTAGGATATATTGCTTAGAATAAAATATGAATATAAATATAGTCATCTCGTGTTTCAAGAAAAAAGTATCGGGGTAGACATTTTCTTTGAAGAATATACACAGCTAACTGCTTGTATTAGTCATCTCTGGAGTGTAGGACGTGGGGGGTGGGTGAAGCTTCATAGTTTTCACTTTATAGTCTTGTAAACTAGAAGTTTTTTTTAGAGTATCAGTATGTATTTATTTTAAAAGAAATACTATTTTAAATAAGATTTTGTCTTGCTGTAAGATACTGTCATAAAGATCTTCTCATCCTTCCAGTTTTTCTGGTATACTTTTTCAGTGTAACTAGTTACACGATAACAGAGTATTACTCAGAAGATGATCATTGGTAAATAAAACCAATTTTGTTTTTTTTTTTTAAGATGATCCTTTCCGTTAACTATTTTAACTATATGGATTTACTGTTTCATAATGTTGCTTGACTATGGGATTATTTGTCATGTTTTTTCATTTCTAATGATCCTATTAGTCATTGTCATGCTAAAATACAACATTTAAGGGAACTGATTAAAAAAAGTACATGAGTTTAACATTTTAGCATTTTTTCTTGTTGTTATTGTTAAAAAGCCTTACCAGAGATATTTAGCATGCTTTTAGTTCTTTTTTCTTTTCTTTTTTAGCTGATAAGATACAACCAGTTAACATCGTGAAAAACGCACATCTCCAGCCTTCATTTCAAAAAAGAGCTCTGTACTAAATGCAGTATGCTTTTAAGGAGGCGCTTTTAGTTCTTTCTTTATTTTTTGAGACACAGCCCCGCTCTGTCCCCCATGCTGCAGTGCAGTGATGCGTTCTTGGCTCACTGCAACCTCCACCTCCTGGGTTCAGATGATTCTCCTGCCTCAGCCTCCCGAGTAGCTGGAATTAGAGGCGCCCACCACCACACAAGGCTAATTTTTTGTATCTTTAGTAGAGACGAGTTTTCACCATGTTGGCCAGGCTGGTCTCGAACTCCTGACCTTGTGATCTGCCTGCCTTGGTCTCCAAAAGTGCTGGGATTACAGGCGTGAGCCACTGTGCCCAGCCAACATGCTTTTAGTTCTATATTTCTTTTCTTTTTTTTTTTTCTTTTTTTTAAGATGGGGTTTTACCATGATGGCCAGGCTGGTCTTGAACTCCTGACCTCAGGTGGTCTACCCACCTCGGCCTCCCAAAGTGCTAGGATTACAGGCGTTGAGCCACCGTGCCCAGCCTAGTTCTATGTTTCTAATATACAACTATTTCAGATCACTGTTAGCTAAATATTAGATACACTGTCATTATAATTTCATTGTGTTAGAGAAAACCTCAATTGTTTTAATATTTGAAATATAGGTATTTCAAATTTTTATTTTTGCTTCACAATTTTCAGAACTGTGGTTAGAATTTTAACATTCCATTTGGTGATCATGCCCTATTCGTCATGTTTCCTATAGCTATGATTAGAAGTTTTATTATAATTCTACCGCATATGTACAAATAAATAAAATTTAATAATCTTTACCTTTGCAGGATGTAAGTTGTCCAATAAGGCAAGTTCCCACAGGTAAAAAGCAGGTGCCTTTGAATCCTGACCTCAATCAAACAAAACCTGGAAATTTCCCGTCCCTTGCAGTTTCCAGTAATGAATTTGAACCTAGTAACAGCCATATGGTGAAGTCTTACTCATTGCTATTTAGAGTGACTCGTCCAGGAAGAAGAGAATTTAATGGAATGATTAATGGAGAAACCAATGAAAATATTGGTAATTTTTTTTTACTATAGTTTATCACTGGAGATTAAGATGGTCATTGAGAATGATTGTACCATGATTTATACCACTGTTTGCTATAAAGGAATACGTCGTGGTAGTCATGGTGCTGAGTTTTATAGCAAACAGTGAATTCACCTCCACCTCAACATTTTGTTGTGCAAATTTTCAAACATGAAGGACAATGAAAAGTATTTTATAGTGAATACCTATTTACTTACCCCTTAGATTCAACTATGAACATTTTATTATACTACCTGCAAATTTATTTCCCTACCCATCCCTCTATTCTTCTAGCAGTTTTGAATTCATCTGAGGTATTGATTCAACAAACACATAGGTGTTGGGGATGATTTAATTTAATCAAAGATAATTAAAACATCCAGTCCTATCCTCAAGTCTCACAACCTAGTGTAGGGAAATAGACATGAAATAAATGATTGCAGCAAAATGGTGAGTGGTACAGTACAGGTGTATGTGAAGTTTAGTGGAGAAACACTTTGGAAGAAATAATCTTGGACTCTTGAAGTATTGTTTAAAGTTTTTGGAAAGTTACCATGAGTGAAAAGGAGTTGGCCTAGCAAAGATCATTGTAAGCAGAAAGATTAGCATTTGCCAAGATGGTGGGGTTAGTGTTGTGAGTGTTAAAAAGAACATATATATGGTAAAAAGGCAAAACTGGGAAATGTGCGGTCTGTGTATTACATTGCAACTTTAGTGTAATTTGTACCTCACTTGGGATAAATGTAGCATGTTTTATTTTAAGGGACCATATATCATAAATTATCCTTTTTGTTCTAATATTTGATTTATGAGAAGTGTTTGTTAAATTTAGATGTCAATGAAGAGCTTCCAGCCAGAAGAAAACGAAATCGTGAGGATGGGGAAAAGACATTTGTTGCACAGATGACAGTATTTGATAAAAACAGGTAATGTTGATGAACAAGTGAGGCTCCCACAATATTCTGCAAATGTTTTCATTCTGAAGCAGAATATAATGATTATATTTATTATTTCATTGCCTTTGTTTCTTTTTATTCTCATGAATGATAAAAACAAATTTGCAAACACTGAATTTTTGTCTTTCATAGAAAACCATAGTATTAATATATTATTTGGATAGCTCAGTTAAGATTACTTATTTGGTGAATATTTTCTGAGTGTCTACTCCTTGCCAGAAAGTGTTCTAGACATTGAGAAGGCAACAACATCCCTGCCTTCATCATGGAGCTTAACTTCTAGTGGAGGAAACAGACCACCACCCAAAAAACCAACTAATGTCACTTAGTGATGAGTGTTGTGAAGAAAAATGGAGAATAAATGGTTACTGTTTTATGGAGATATCCTCTGGAAGGAGTTAGCATTTGAGAAAAGACTTTTTATTTTTTTATTTTTTAAAAGACAGGGTTTCACCATATTGGTCAGGCTGGTCTTGAACTCCCTACCTCAGGTGATCCGCTTGCCTTGGCCTCCAAAGTGCTTGGATTACAGGTGTGAGCAACCATGCCCGGCCGAGAAAAGACTTAAATGGACTGGGCCCCACATAAATCTTGGGGTTATATGTTTACTAAAAGTTAAGAGGAGCTGGTCATGGTGGTGTGCACTGTAGTTTCAGCTACATAGGAGGCTAAGGTGAGAGGATTGTTTGAACCCAGGAGTTCAAGGTGCATTGAGCTATGATCATGCCACTGTACTCTGGCTAAGGATTGGAGGAAGAAATCTGGGCCATGATTTCTTATACCAGGCTGCTTGCTGGTAGTTAACACAATTTATTGTCAGGTACAGGACAACCAGGAAGAGTAACTAGGCCATTCTTCCTATTATTACTTACTTACTTATTTTATTTATTTATTTATTTTTTTTTGAGACAGCATCTCGCTCTGTCACCCAGGCTGGAGTGCAGTGGCATGATCTCAGCCTCCTGGGTTCAAAGGATTCACCTGCCTCAGCCTCCCGAGTAGCTGGAATTGCAGATACCTGCTACTACACCTGGCTAATTATTATATTTTTAGTAGAGACAAGGTTTCACCATTTCGGCTAGGCTGATTTCGAATTCCTGACCTTAAACAATCCGCCTATCTCAGCCTCCTCCTATTATTTGAAAGTACAAGGTGGATGCTGGCTGGGGGTGATGGCTCATGTCTGTAAACCTAGCACTTTGGGAGGCTGAGGTGGGTGGATCACCTGAGGTTGGGAGTTCGAGACCAGCCTGACCAACGTGGAGAAACCCCGTCTCAACTGAAAATAGAAAATTAGCCCGGCATGGTGGTACATGCCTGTAATCCCAGCTACTCGGAAGGCTCAGGCAGGAGAATCACTTGAACCCGGGGGGTGGAGGTTGTGGTGAGCTGAGATCACGCCATGGTACTCCAGCCTGGGCAACAAGAGTAAAACCTGGTCTCAAAAAAAAATAGTAGTAGATTGATACTTTAAGGTAATCAATTGTTAGCCACCAGGTAAAAGTATAAGGAGCAAATTGATTTAGGATAATGACATAGATTTCAGCTACCGTTTTATCTTAGAATATATCATTTAATGTCATTTAATGTTAATTATATTGTCTTTTTTTTTGTTTGTTTTTTTTTTGAGACAAAGCCTTGCTCTGTCACCCAGGGTGGAATGCAGGGGCACAATCTCGGCTCAGTGCAACCTCAGCCACCCAGGTTCAAGTGATTCTCTTGCCTCAGCCTCCTGAGTAGCTGGGATTACAGGCGCCCACGACTACGCCTGGCTAATTTTTGTATTTGTATCTTGTATTTTTGTATTTTGGGGTTTCACCATGTTGGCCAAGCTGGTCTCGAATTCCTGACCTCAGCTGATCAACCTGCCTCCCAAAGTGCTGGAATTACAGGCATGAGCTACCGCACCTGGCCAGTGTTTTTTAAAGTCAGAAATTTGAGGATCGAAGATTCAAATGGAAAACAATAGAAACATAAATGTGCTAGAAAATAGTGGTCATGTTTGTGTGGGGAGCAGTTAGAATGAAGCGAGTTGGACTTCATCAGTTCTGTTAATTGTTCTGTTTTAGGCAGTGTGGAGTCTGTTCTGTTTCCTTTTTTATTCGCTGTACCTGACACATATGTTAACAACATTCCTTGTATGAAAAAAAATGCTGCTTTTATTTTAAAGACAAAGTTCCAAGAAGAAACTGGCAGAATTTCCCCCCAGCAGTTCATTTTGAAAATGTTTAAACCTGTAGGAAGTTGAAACAATACTACATTCATTTTATACCCACACACCTCTCATCTAGATTGTATTCATTGTTAACATTTTGCCACATTTGCTTTATTTGTGAGTACATATTTTTTGTACTGAGCCATTTGAAAGTTTGCTTTATTCCTCATTTATAAACTCTCTTGCATGTATCCCCTAAGAACAAAGACATTTTCTTGTATAACCACAGTATACTTATGAGGAAAATTAAAATGCAAATATAATACTTTCTCCCCAGTTGACCTCAGTAGTGGCCTTTATAATTTGTCCTGCCCTCACCCCCATTCTATAGCTTGATGTCATAGCTGTTCAGTCTCCTTCAATTTGGAATGGTCCCTTAGCCTTTCCCCCTACCTTTTGTGACATTTTTCCCCCAGTATAGGGTTGTGGTTTTCCAGAATGTATCTCAGTTTGGACTTCTGTGATTATTTCTTTATAATTAGCTTCAGGTTAAACATTTTTGGCAGGGATTTTAATGAGTGATATGTTTTTTATGTACTATATCACAGACAAAAGGCAATATTAGATTTGATTACTTGGTTAAGATGCTGTTCACAGTATTTCTCCATTGTAACAGTACTTTTTTTCATTTTTACATAAATTAACATAATTCTTGTGCTAATACATGAAGCTGAGTAAATACCAATTTTCTCCCCATAGCCTTTCACCCAATAGTTTTAGCATCCAATGATTATTTTTTGCTTGAATAAATTATTCCTTTGGCAGTTGGCAAATGGTAATTTTCTAACATTTTTTCCACATTTAATAGTTTGTATTTTTATGTAATGAAGAGCATTCCTTCTTTGCTCCTGCTGCTTCACTTGACTAACTTTAAAAACAGCCAGGCATGGTGGTTGACACCTGTAATCCTAACACTTTGGAAGGACAAGGTGGGAGGATTGTTTGAGCCCAGGAGTTTGAGACCAGCTTGGGCAACACAGCAAGACCCCATCTCTAAAAAGAAATTTAAGAAACAAATTTGTATAAATTTAAAAAGAGCATTCTTTTCCTCAAGTTTGATATTTTAAATAATTGAATAAAAATATAATTTGTTAATCTGTCTATTCATATTATTATGTTAATGCTGAAATTGTCCCGTATTTGGTCAGGAAAAGCCCTTCTAAGTAGGCTCCTGTGTCATCTGGATTTATATGCTACAATTATTCTTTCCTTGTTTTCTGTAATAGTAAGATATACCAGAATTACCTTCTCTTTTTTTGAGACAGTTTTGCTCTTGTTGTCCAGGCTGGAGTGCAATGGCGTGAGCTCAGCTCACCGCAACCTCCGCCTCCCCAAGTTCAAGGGATTCTGCTGCCACAGCCTCCTGAGTAGCTGGAATTACAGGCATGTGCCACCATGCCTGGCTAATTTTGTATTTTTAGTAGAGATGTGCTTTCTCCACGTTCGTCAGGCTGGTCTCGAACTCCCAGCCTCAGGTAATCCACCCACCTTGGCCTCCTGAAGTTCTGGAATTACAGGCATGAGCTACCGCCCCTGGTGTACCTTCTCCTTTTCTTACCTCTGCTCTGGAGTTGTGATTTCTTCAAGAAGTCTTAATTCCTTTTAGTAGAATAATAATTATAATCTAAAAGTTGGATGTTAGATGTATAAAAATTGTTTTTAAAATTTCAGAGAGGGCTTGTCCAGTGGCTCACACTTGTATTCCTAGTACTTTGGAAGGCCAAGGTGGGAGGATCACTTGAGCCCAGGAGTTTCAGGCTATAGTGAGCTGTGATTGTGCACTACACTCTAGCCTGGGTGACAGAGTGAGAGTGTCTCCAAAAAAAAAAAAAAATCCAGTTACGTCCTTGAAAGAACAACCCAAATTCAGAAGCCATGTAGGAAAAGAATGCAAGGTTGAACAAAATAAAAATAAAAAACTTCTTCAGAAAACAAAAAAGCCACTGTAACCAAAGTCAAAATAAAAATGACAGGAACATGCAGAATTATTTTCAACTTGTCTTATAGGTTGATACCGCATTCTTGTATGTAAAAGGTCATGCTAGTTTTAAAAAACCCCTGCCCAGTAGAAGAATGGGCAAAGGATCAATAAGAAGTTTACCAAAAAATATATATGTGGTTCTTAATTAAAACGATAAAAGAAAATCTGAATTAAAAGTAAACTGAAATGTTATTTTTTCACTTACCAGATCGACAGAGACCAAAAACTTGATAAAGCACTGATGATTAGCTATGGGGGAAAGCCCTCCCCATATATTACAGATAGGAGAGTACATTGGATTGCACATATCAAATGTACACCCATAAAATGGAATAGTATGTAGCCATGTAAAAGCATAAGGAAGCTCCTTTTTAACTTAGAAGTATATGAATTTGTTACCTACTCAATAAATAAATTAGCTTTTAAAATAGGGAGTTGAATAGCTTTGCTGATGTACTATTGAAGTTCACTAAATTCAAGTAGTATAGCATAGAGAAAAGACACATTCTTAAGTCTCAATGATTTGGTTTTAAGAGTCAGACTTCAGAGACAGACAACCTGTATTCAGTTGCTAGATCTGGCTCCTTACTGTTTGATTTTAAGACAAGTTATTTAACCCCTTTGTCCCTCAGTTTTCTCTTCTGGCAGTGGAATAATAGTACATAGATCATAGCATTGTTGAGAAGATTAAATGAACCATGTAAAATCTTTATAATAGTGCCTGGCATATAGTGAACACTCAATAAATGTTAGCTATTTTTACCTGATAGAATTTCTGTAAGAGTGATGAAGAAAAGCCAGATTCTTGCTATATACAGTTAATTACTGAGCATGGTTGAAGAATGGTGTTTAGAGTAGTAATGGTTACTAGTATTTAAAGTATGGAAAAAATAAAAAGTATGGAAAAAATAAATTATACGTACACATATATATACACACACATTGAAACTATACTGTGTGAATATATTTGAATTATTTGATTCAATCCGTATTATTCATCCATGAAATATTTATTCAGCCACCTATATGTGCCAGGTGCCCCCAGGATTGTATAGTTATCAGATTTTTTCATTATAATCAGTTTACTGGTCAAGTATAAAAGTAAAGGATTCTAGTTCAAACAATTACAGTAGTTAAAAGTAACAGAATTCTTAGTTCCCTAAGACAAATGTAACACTGTTATTATCCCATTTTTAAAAATATAAAGCTTGGGCTGGGTTCGGTGGTTCACACCTGTAATCCCAGCACTTTGGGAGGCCAAGGTGAGTGGATTACCAGGTCAAGAGTTCAAGACCATCCTGGCCAACATGCTGAAACCTCATCTCTACTAAAAATAGAAAAATTAGCTGGACATGGTGGCACGCGCCTGTAGTCCCAGCTACTCAAGAGGCTGAGGCAGGATAATCGCTTGCACCTGGGCAGCAGAGGTTGCAGTGAGCTGTGATCATACCACTGCACTCCAGCCTGAGGGACAGAGCAAGACTCCATCTCGGGGGGCAAAAAAAAGCCTGTCCATATGCTTTATATTTAATGTTTACAACATACCTCAGGTATATTATACTTCATATGTTTAGAGTTATATCTGAGTAGCTACAGTAATGAATTAATTCCTAGTAATATAGTTGTTAGTGTTCATCATTAAAATTGCTTTCATCAGGACTGGAGTGTAGATAAATTTTTAAAATCTTGTTGGGTATGTAAGCTAGTTTATAAATTTAATAAATGCTTTTAGTACAAATCTAAAGATACAGAATTTGTATACTTATAGTGATGACACAGGTTACTTTAAAGTATATGTGTTTGTCTAACAGGCGCTTACAGCTTTTAGATGGGGAATATGAAGTAGCCATGCAGGAAATGGAAGAATGTCCAATAAGCAAGAAAAGAGCAACATGGGAGACTATTCTTGATGGGAAGGTATGGACTACTCAGAAGGTTGAGCACATTATAGTTATGAAGTCCCATTTTTGATTGATGTTTTCTTCACCAAATGCTAATTCGTGTTGGAAGTAAAGAGTCCTTTGTTTTTTATACTTTGAAAAACACAAGTAAATGATCTAGTCAGAGCATTTAATGGAAGGCATCTTTTTTTTTTTTTTAATGGAACCTCACTTTGTTGCCTGGGCTCAAGTGCAGTGGGGCAGTCTCAGCACACTGCAACTTCTGTCTCCCGGGTTCAAGCGATTCTTCTGCCTCAGCCTCGCAGGTAGCTGTGATTATAGGTGCCTGCCATCATGCCTGTCTACTTTCTGTATTTTTAGTAGAGATGGGGTTTCACCATGTTGGCCAAGCTGGTCTCAACTGCTGACCTCATGATCCGCCACCTTGGCCTCCCAAATGCTTGGATTACAGGCGTAAGCCACTGTGCCCGGCCACACAGTAGGCATCATTCTTTTAGAGCCAGACTGCCTGATTCAAATCTCTCTTTCTAGCTGTGTGGCGTTTGGCAAGTTACTTATTCATGTCTCAGTTTTTCCATCTGTAAAATGAGACATAGAATTGATGGAATAGGCTGGGTGCAGTGGTTTACACCTATCATCCCAGCACTTTGGGAGGCTGAGGCTGGTGAATCATGAGGACAGGAGTTTGAGACTAGTCTGACCAACATGGTGAAACCCCGACCCTACTGAAAATATAAAAATTAGCTGGGTGTGGTGGGACGCACCTATAATCCCAGCTCCTCGGGAAGCTGAGGCAGGAGAATCGCTTGAATGTGGGAGTCAGAGGTTGCAGTGAGCTGAGATTGTGCCACTGCCCTCCAGCCTGGGCAACAGAGTGAGACTCTATCTCAAAAATAAATAAATAAATAAATAAATAAACAAACAAACAAACAAATAGATGCAATAATAAAATAGTACAGTGCCTGGCATACAATAAGTGCTCAATAAATGTTAACTGCTATTTTAAACTTTATTCGTTGTAATGGCAGATAATAAGGGATGACTAATAACACATTTATCAAGAAATCTGAAGAATTTAGATTAAGCATACTTAAAATAACTCTTTTAAGAGATAAAGAGGCATCCATACATTTCTTAAATAGGTGGATTCAAAACTATAATGATGTCCTTTATTTCTAAATATGTTAGGTCAATGTACCATCCATCTAGAAGGATAAGTATTTAATAATTCTAAGGGAAATTTTAGAAAAGCATTCCCAGAATTTCTACTTACCAGTTTTAGTATAATACACAATATGTAATAGAATATACCATAAAGTTAAGAGAACTTAAACCCTGTGGTATGAGCATAGAACTAGACAAGCATATCATTCAGGCATAGTCCTGAAGTAGTTTGATATATATTTGAAATTTAGTTTATGATACAGGTGGTGGTATAGCTCTGTGAGAAAGCCGAGATTGTATTCATTAATTGTGACAACTCTTCTCTAGTCGTCTGGAAATAATCTTAGACCTAATACATTCCGGAAGGCTCATAAACATGTAAAAATTAACATTAATAACTATAGAAAAGAAATAAGTAAATGTTAATATATTGCAGTGAGGAAGACTCTTCTAAAGATTATTTAAAAGTAAGAAAGCATAAAGTAAAAATTGCCTGGGTAAAATTAGTCATTTTTGTTTTGTTTTATTTTTATTTCTTTGGAGACGGAGTCTCGCTCTGTCGCGCAGGCTGGAGTGCAGTGGCGAGATCTCTGCTCACTGAAACCTCCCCCTCCTGGGTTCAGATGATTCTCCTGCCTCAGCCTCCCGAGTAGCTGGGACTACAGGCGCATGCCACTGAGCCCGGCTAATTTTTTGTATTTTTAGTAGAGGCAGGGTTTCACCTTATTAGCCAGGATGGTCTCAGTCTCCTGACCTAATGATATGCCCTCCTTGGCCTTCCATAGTGCTGGGATTACATGTGTGAGCCACCATGCCCAGCCAAATTTAGTCATTTTTATGCTGCAAAAATCTAAAGTTACAAACAGAAATGAATGAGTGGGAGAAATACTTGTAACACAAAATGCTAATATTATGAATACATAATATTGTGAGTTATAAATCAAGAAAAAGATAAGCAGGCTAATAAGAAATATGTGCCAAGGACTATCAGCGAGTTATTAAAAAGAAAAACAAATATAGATGGCCAGCAAACTTAAAGCAGTACTCAACCTTATTAGTATTCAAAGACATGCAAACAAAAGCAGAGATACTACATTTGACTATTAGTTTGACAAAGATTAAAAAGGTTGACAGTTTCTAGTGTTTTAGGGATGTGAGGACACATACTCTCAAATAATATTTTGATGTTAAGAATAAACTGGGGCCGGGTGCAGTGGCTTACACCTGTAATCCCAGCACTTTGGGAGGCCGAGGCGGGCGGATCACCTGAGGTCAGGAGTTCGAGACCAGCCTGACAACATGGGCAAACCCCATCTCTACCAAAAACACGAAAATTAGCCGGTTGTGCTGGCAGATGCCTGTAGTCCCAGCTACTTGGGAGGCTTAGGAGAATTGATTGAACCCGGGAAGCAGAGGTTTCAGTGAGCTAAGATCATGCCACTGCACTCCAGTGTGGGCGACAGAGCGAGACTCTGTCTCAAAAATAAAAAGTTGGTACAGTCTTACTGTAGGGCAGACTGGCAATATATATACAATTAAAATTAGGCGTGGTGGCTTACACCTGTAATCCCAGCAGTTTGGGAGGCAGAGGCGGGGATCACGAGGTCAAGAGTTCAAGGCCAGCCTGACCAACATGGTGAAACCCCGTCTCTACTAAAAATACAAAAGTTAGCTGGGCGTGGTGGTGCATGCCTGTAATCCCAGCTACTCAGGAGGGTGAGGCAGGAGAATCACTTGAACCAGGGAAGGGGAGGTTGCAGTGAGCTGAGATGACGCCACTGCACTCCAGCCTAGCAACAGAGCAAGACTCCGTCTCAAAAAAAAAAATTGTAAATATAGTCTTTAACCATTCAAATTTTACAATTTTGTCACAGTGTAGTAACTGGTTAACAAAAGATGTAGGTAACAGGTCTTCTCGGCATTTTTTAAATAATGAAAAGTTAGAAACATGTTAAATCTAAAAAGATAGTCATTAAAAAGGATGGTAGTTGCCAAGATATCTATATTAAGTTTTTACAAAAGTGTGTGTAGATATAGATATATAGAGGCACACATACACATGTATATTTTTTTCCCTCTTTTCTGAGATCGGGCGTGTTCAGAGTGGTGTGGCCGTAGACTTTTCCCTGTTTTCTAAGATAATAGTGGTTAACTCCAGGTGATGAGACTTCAAATAATTTTTATCCCTCTATAGTGTTTGGGTTTTCTGCATAGATTTATCTGTATAATCTTTTCATTTTAAATTTCTTTTCTTTTTTTTTCCTAGAGACGGGGTTTCACCATGTTGGTCAGGCTGGTCTCGACCTCCCGACCTCAGGTGATCCACCTGTCTCAGCCTCCCAAAATGCTGGGATTACAAGCATGAGCCACCATACCTGGCCTTAAATTTCTTGTTTTAAAATATGTTTTGTTTTTATTGAGTGCAGTGACAGCGATCTCAGCTCAATGCAACCTCTGACGCCCTAGTTCAAGCTATTCTGCCTCAGACTCTCAAGTGGCTGGGATTACAGGCACGCGCCACCTGACCCAGCTAATTTTTGTATTTTTAGTAGAGATGGGGTTTCACCATGTTGGCCAGGATGGTCTTGATCTCCTGACCTTGTGATTCGCCTGTGTCAGCCTCCCAAAGTGCTGGGATTACAGGTGTGAGCCACCGCACCCAGCTCCCTCCACATACATATATATTTTTTCCCACTTTAAAAAAAAATTTTAATAATGGTTAACTCCAGGTGATGAGATTTCAAATAATTTTTATCTGTAATGTTCGGGTTTTATGCTTGAATTTATCTTTATAATCTTTTCATTTAAGTTTCTTGTTTTAAAGTATGTTTTGTTTTTATCTATGAAGGGTTTTTTTTTTTTTTAAGGGTGGGTGGGGGTTTTAGATGGAGTCTTGCTGTCACCCAGAGTGTGGAGTCCAATGACGAGATCTCAGTTCACTGCAACCTCTGCCTCCTGGGTCGGAGTGATTCTCCTGCCTCAGCCTCCTGAGTAGTTGAGATTACAGGTGTGTGCCACCATGCTTGGCTAATTTTTGTTTTTTAGTAGAGACGGGTTTTGCTATGTTAGCCAGGCTGGTCTCCAAGTCCTGACCTCTAGTGTTCCACTCTCCTCAGCCTCCCAAAGTGCTGGGAGTACAAGCATGAGCCGTGGCGCCTGGCCCTGTTAGGTTTGTTTGTTTTTTTTTTTTTTAAAAAAGCATTATGAAGGAAGAGGTGCATATAGTGAAGTATCAGAGAAAGGGGCATGGAGCTTTTACGTCCTCTCTAGTGTGCCCCCTCCAGGAACCTCCAGTTGTTCCACTATCTGGAAGCTTTTTTTTTTTTCCCCTGCCCTCTCAACGCAGCTTTTCCCGACTCTGGGAAGAACCAGGAAGAGAAGGCTGTTTTTTGTTTTGAGACGAGAGTTTCATTCTTTTTGCCCAGGCTGGAATGCATTGGTGCAATCTCGGCTCACTGCAGCCTCCGCCTCCCAGGTTCAAGCGAGTCTCCTGCCTATTCCTCCCAAGTAGCTGACTACAGGCATGTGCCACCACACTAGCTAATTTTGTATTTTTAATAGAGATGGGGTTTCACCATATCGGTTAAGCTAGTCTTGAACTCCTGACATGAGGTTATCCACCTGCCTCAGCTTCCCAGAATGCTGGGATTACAGGTGTGAACTACCGTGCCAAGCCTATCTGGAAGCTCTTAACCCTGTAAAATGGTTATACTTTTAAGCCAGAGCATATAGATATACTTCTTTTTAAAACTTCTCCCTGGGAAGAAGGAAAGTGTATTTTAGTAGAAAAGATAATGGATTCACTTCTAAACATGTTTTAGTTCAAGTGGCAATGTCCAAGAGGCAGTTGGCAAAAAGAGTTTAGAGTTCATAGAGAACCAATTTGGGATCGTCAGCTTAATAGGTAAATCCTTGAGGATAGGTGAGCTTTTGGGTCAGATTGCTAAAAGTTAGCTATTTTAAATAGCTCAGTGTCCTAAAACCAAAGAAGAGAAGGGGCAGTCATTGTCAGTGAAACTGAGAGAAGTCAAGGAAAATTACTAATTGGAAAGCTGTTCAGTTTACACACACACTCTAAAAGTAGTTGGTCACCTAAGAGCAAAGGTTGCATGCAAGTGGGCTTTGGGTACCACAGTTTTGTTTTTGAGGCATTTTCAGGCCAGGCGCAGTGGCTCATGCCGGTATTCCCTGCACTTTAGGAGGCCAAGGTGGACAGATATCTGAGGTTGGCAATTGGAGACCAGCCTGACCAACGTGGAGAAATCCATCTCTAGTAAAAATAGAAAATTAGCTAGGTGTGGTGGCGCATGCCTGTAGTCCCAATAACGGAGGCTGAGGCAGGAGAATTGCTTGAACCTGGGAGGCAGAGGATGTAGTGAGTTGAGACTGTGCCAACTGCACACCAGCCTGAGCGAGAAGAGTGAAATTCTGTCTGAAAAAATAGACATTTTGAACTGATTATCAACATAAATGGGAAGATTTCCCATGAAAACTTTGATTTCTGACTTCTTTGGAAAAATCTGAAAAACTGTGCTGGACGAGTGTTTCCACATGGCAACAATTCAACTGTTGATGATAAGTGGTTGCCTCTTTTAGACAGCCTGTGCTCTCCAGTTCAAGTTCTACAGTGTCTCCTCTATACGATTACTTTATTTGCCTATCTCAGTCAGCATTTGGATTTTTTCAAGAAAAATTTATTGATTTAAGTCAAATCACCACATTGACTTACAGTGAATTTTATTTCTGTAATTTCTTTCAATTCATTATATGAATTTCCAGTCTTCGCATGATTTTTTTTTTTAGAGGCTGCCTCCATTTGAAACATTTTCTCAGGGACCTACGTTGCAGTTCACCCTTCGTTGGACAGGAGAGACAAATGATAAATCTACAGCTCCTATTGCCAAACCTCTTGCCACTAGAAATTCGGAGAGTCTCCATCAGGAAAACAAGCCTGGTTCAGTTAAACCTACTCAACCTATTGGTAAGAAAACATTGCTATCAAAATAATGCTTTGCAGAGTTAAGTCTTATGCTTTAGATTAATTGTATTTTGCTTTATGTGATTTTTTTTTTTTGAGACAGTGTCTCTGTTGCCCAGGCTGGAGTGCAGTGTCGTGATTTCAGCTCACTGCAAGCTCTGCCTCCTGGGTTCACATGATTCCTGCCTCAGCCTCCCAAGTAGCTGGGATCGCAGGTGCCTGCCACCTTGCCTGGCTACGTTTGTTTGTTTTTTTGTGTTTTGTTTGTTTGTTTGGAGATGAGTCTCCCTCTGTCACCCAGGCTGGAGCGCAGTGGCTCCATCTGGGCTCACTGCAACCCGCCTCTTGGGTTCAAGCGATTCTCCTGCCTCAGGCTCCTGAGGATCTGGGACTGTAGGCGTGTGCTACCACGCCCAGCTAATTTTCTGTATTTTTAGTAGAGACAGGGTTTCATTATGTTAGCCAGGATGGTCTCTGTCTCCTGACCTCATGATCACTTGCCTTGGCCTCCCAAAGTGCTGGGATTACAGGCATGAGCTGCCGTGCCTGGTTGTTTTTGTATTTTTAATAGAGATGGGGTTTGACCATGTTGGCCAGGTTGATCTCAAACTCCTAAGCTCAAGTGATCTGCCTGCTTCAGCCTCCCAAAGTGCTGGGATTACAGGTGTGAGCCACCACGTGTGGCTTCTATGTGGTTAGTCTTTTGGAAATAATATTTGGCTTTTTAGGTTATAAACCATGGTAAATTAAAGTTCTATATTAAGTGTAAAGTTTTAGTTGAAGTACTAGTAAAAATTATTTATCCAGAACCTTTGTGCCAAGTGTGCCTAGAAATTTGAATTAGAAAAAAAAATTTAGAAGCATGATATGGTACATAGTATAGATGTCATATATAACCATCTTGAAGTGGGGTCCTCATGTTATCTTAGGGCAAGTTTTTCCACTAAACAGTTTGGCCAGAAACTCACAAGAAAGCTATTGATTTTCAGATTAGCTTTTAAGATTTTGAAATCACAACTATAAAGAGGGCTTTGGAACTGTGTTTTTTACAACTCACATAGAAGTTTTTCTGTGTTGTAGAATAATATATAGAGAGAGTGTTTCTACAATGATAAGGCTGGAAGAGGATCATCACAACGTTAATTTTGCCAGGTTAATTATTTTTCCTCCTAGTTTCTAGACTAACAGAAAACTAGGTTAAATTTTGCAGTAAATTTTTTTTTTTTTTTTTTTTTGAGACAGGGTCTCACTCTGTTGCCCAGGCTGGAATGTAGTGGCTTGATCTCGGCTCACTGAAACCTCTGCCTCACAGGTTCAAGCAATTCTCCTGCCTCAGCCTCCCAAGTAGCTGGGATTAGAGGTGCCCGCCACCATACCCAGCTGATTTTTGTATTTTTCTTAAGTAGAGACGAGGTTTCACCCTGTTGGCCCAGCTGGTTTTAAACTCTTTACCTCAGGTGATCCACCTGCCTCCCAAAGTACTGGGATTACAGGTGTGAGGCATCACGCCCAGCCAGTTTTTAAGAGGAAAGAACATTTGCAAATAGAGTTAACTTTCTGCTGAGTTTGAGGCCCAAGTTGCAATGTTCTGTCATTTTATTTTTTGGGATGGGGCATCGCTCTGTCACTCCAACTGCAGTGCAGTGTTGTGATCTCAGCTTACTGCAGCCTCTGCCTCCTAGGCTTGAGTGAGCCTCGCACCTTAGCCCTCCGAATAGGTGGGACTACAGGTTCGCGCCACCACACCCTGTTAATTTGTATTTTTATTTAGAGATGGGGTTTTGCTATGTCATCCAGACTGGTCTCATACTCCTGAGCTCAAGCAGTCTCCCACCTTGGCTTCCCAAACTACTGGAACTCCAGGCATGAGCCACTGTGCCTGGCCAAGTTCTGTCATTTTTATGTCTGTCCAGTAGAAACATTGTTCTTGACCTGGGAGCATTCATGTGTGTCTCTGTGTGTTTAGAGAAGGCAGAGGGCTTAAGATGTCCTCTTTGACCACTCATTTACACTCATTGGGTGCACTTCACAGTAATGGTCAGATTACTAAGAGATACAAGAAATGAGGCTGGGCACAGTGTCTCACACCTGTAATCCCAGCACTTTGGGAGACCGGGGTGGGTGGATTGCTTCAAGTCTAGGAGTTCAAGACCACCCTGGTCAACAGAGTAAGACCCTGTCACTTATAAATAATATAAATAAAATAAGAAATGGCCTGTTCAGGGGAAAGATTTCCCAAGTAAACTATAGTGTGGGCACTTCTCAGAATATGCTGAAGCCAGTGAAATAGGTAAAAGGTTGCAATGAAACTAAGAAAAAGTTTTATACAAATTATACCTAATTGTTAATTATTAAGGAAAAATAAATACCTTTTTTTTCTCTTATGTCTGAAAGGAAATATGCCAGAATAACGTATTACTGCCTTTTTTTTTTTAAATATCTTTTATTGCACTTTAGGTTTTGGGGTACTTGTGCAGATCATGCAGGATGGTTGCATAGGTACATACATGGCAATGTGGTTTGCTCCCTTCATCCCCCCGTCACCTGTATCTGGCATTTCTCCCCATGTTATTCCTCCCCAACCTCCCTACCCCTTACTACCTTTTTAGATTTGAAATAATGTTTTTTTTTTTTTTTTGAGACGGTGTCTTGCTCCTTCACCCAGGCTGGAGTGCAGTGATGCGACCTTGGCTCACTGAACCCTCCATCTCCCAGGTTCAAACGATTCTCCTGCCTAAGCCTCCCAAGTTGCTGGGACTACAAGTGTGTGCAACCACACCTAATTTTTTTTTTTAAGTAGAGACAGAGTTTCACCGTGTAAGCCAGGCTGATCTCAAACTTCTGACCTCCCACGGTGCTGGGATTGCAGGCATGAGCCACCACACCAGGCCTGAAATAAATTTAATATAATCAGTTTAATCTTACTTTCTGATAAACCAGCACTTAGTGCCTGCTCACTGCTAGTCTCTGACAATACAATTAAAACTATACTCTGGGCTTGGCACAGTGGGTCATGGCTGTAATCCAGCATTTCGGGAGGCTGAGGCAGATTGCCTGAGCTCAGGAGTTGGAGACCAGCCCGGGCAACATGGTGAAACCCTATCTCTACTAATACAAAAAATCAGCTGGATGTGGTGGTGGGCACCTGTAATCCCAGCTACTCAGGAGGCTGAGGCAGGAGAATTGCTTCAACCCAGGAGGTGGAGGTTGTTGTGAGCTGAGATTGTGCCACTGCACTCCAGCCTGGTAAGCAAAGTGAATCTCTGTCTTAGAAAACAAAAGAAAAAAAACATTTTGACCTCAACCTGCTTAAAACAGCATGGTGATTACTTATAATTACTTGGAGTTACTTTTATAATTGTTTAGGACATAGGGGGTGTTGTTTGTTTGTTTGTTTGTTTTGAGACAGTCTTGCTCTGTTGCCAGGCTGGAGTGCAGTGGCGCAGTCTCGGCTCACTGCAGTGTCTGAGTACTACCTGGTTCAAGCGATTCTCATGACTCAGCCTCCTGAGTAGCTGGGACTACGGGCATGCGCCACCACCAGCTAATTGTATTTTTAGCATAGATGGGGTTTCACCATGTTGGCCAGTATTGTCTCAATCTCCTGACCTCGTGATCTGCCTGCCTCGGCCTCCCAAAGTGCTGAGATTATGGGCATGAGCCATTGTGCACAGCCAGAGGTGGTTTTTAAGGAAAATAATGCCATGTTTTTATTGAATATAAAAGTGTTTAATTTCAGCTGTTAAAGAATCATTGACTACAGATCTACAAACAAGAAAAGAAAAGGATACTCCAAATGAAAACCGACAAAAATTAAGAATATTTTATCAGGTAAGCATAGCTGACCCTTCTTAAGATAATTATGAAATGTATTTGTTTTTTGTATGCTAAACATGAATATTTTTTATTTTTATTTTATTTGTTTATTTGATACTGAGTATCACTTTGTTGCCCAGGCTGGAGTGCAGTGGCGCAGTCTCAGCTCACTGCAACCTCTGCCTGCCGGGTTCAAGCGGATTCTCCTGCCTCAGCCTCTAGAGTAACTGTAATTACAAGTGCATGCCACCACTCCCAGCTAATTTTTGTAGTTTTTATAGAGACAAGGTTTCACCATGTTGCCCAGGCTGTTCTTGAGCTCCAAGCGATACATTTACTCTGTCTGCTTTGGCTTCCCAAAGTGCTGGGATTACAGGTGTGAGTCACCTTGCCTTACTGGACATAGTTAATTAAAGGGGATATCTTTAATTTTATTTTCCTTTTAAAATTTTTAACTATTTTTAGAAGTGATATTAAAACAAAATACTTTGTCATGTGTAAATTGGATATTTGCTTTTTTTTTTTTATCGGTTCTAGTTTCTCTATAACAACAATACTAGACAACAAACTGAAGCAAGAGATGACTTACATTGCCCTTGGTGCACTCTGAACTGCCGCAAACTTTATAGTTTACTCAAGCATCTTAAACTCTGCCATAGCAGATTTATCTTCAATTATGTTGTGAGTACATTTTCATTTTTTCTTAATATGTGTTAAGAACGTCTCTTGTACCCCATAAATATATACACCTACTACATACCGACAAAAAATTATAAAAATTAAAGGGAATATGCATTAAGTACAGGCAGTGTGACTTTCAAAAATTGTACTTTGTATAAAAATAACAAATTTCTGTATTTGGTAGTGCTCTATGGATTACAGTGAATGATTCAGAGTTGACATATATTTGGAATTTAATTACAATGTTTATGTAGTGTATCTGTATTGATGTACAAAATCCTCAACCAACTCTTTGAATTAAGTGAGAATTTTCGTATTCTTGATCAAGGAAAAAAGAATTTCTACAAAGTCACCAAGCAATAAATGATGTAGTCAAGATTTTAACACATCTTTTTGACCCCAGGTCTTCTGACTGCCTCTTTGCCATGCTGGTGTGCCTGGCCTGTTGTAGTTTTCCAAATATTAAGAACCTGCAGATTCTTTAATTAATTAAATTGGAGGGATATATATTTAGGATAGGATAATTAATAGTTTCTTTGACATTTTTGTTGCAGTATCATCCAAAAGGTGCTAGGATAGATGTTTCTATCAATGAGTGTTATGATGGCTCCTATGCAGGAAATCCTCAGGATATTCATCGCCAACCTGGATTTGCTTTTAGTCGCAACGGACCAGTTAAGAGAACACCTATCACACACATTCTTGTGTGCAGGTAGGTAAAAAGGGCATATAACTAAAGTTTAAGGTATGATTTTTATTGATGTTGGAGGAACAAAGTTGCCAAACGAAGCTGCTAGTTAGGTGGACATTATTAGCATTTGGTGTCTATGGGATTATTAACTGTGTTGTAACACTTTCTAGCTCCTATTACTACAGAGATCTTCTCACTTTTTCTTTGAACTTTATCCTTAAGTTTAAATAATATTAATGACCCTACTGCTGCAGAGGTTAGTGGGATTAAATAATTCTGTCAGTAGAAGTTTCCGTGTGCACACCTCGTAGGAACCTGCAAGAAGGGAAGGGATATCCTTTAGCTGGGTAGCATGAAATGTAAAGAACTCTATCCCTATCATTTAGTATTCATTCCATGATATTATATCCTTTTAAGTAGTACCTGAGAGTGGTTCTCCTTCCATTTAGCTTTATGGTTACACGGGTGTGTTCACAGCAGTAGCTTTAACTGCTGAGATTAAAGTTAGAAAGGGGCTGAGTTCAGTGGCTCATGCTTGTAATCCCAGCACTTTGGGAGATGAAGTGGGAAGATCGCTTGAGGCCAGAATTTGAGACGAGCCTAACATAGTTAGACCCCATCTGTATAAACTTTTTTTTTTTTTTTTTTTTTTTTTTTGGGTGAGACGGAGACTCACTCTGTCGCTCAGGCTGGAGTTTAATGGCGTGATCTTGGCTCATTGCAACCTCTGCCTCCTGGGTTCGAGCAATTCTCCTGCCTCAGCCTACCAGGTAGCTGGGATTACAGGCATGTGCCACCATGCCCGGCTAATTTTGTAATTAAGTAGAGACAGGGTTTCTCCATGTTGGTCAGGCTGGTCTCAAACTCCTGACCTTAGGTGGTCTGCCCGCCTCGGCCTCCCAAAGTGTGCTGGGCTATAATCCCAGCACTTTGGGAGGCCGAGGCCGGCAGATGGCGCCATTGCACTCCAGCCTGGGCAACAATAGTAAAACTCCGTCTCATAATAATAAAAGTGAAACGCCATCTCAAAATAATAAATAAATAAATAAATAAATAAAATTACAAGGGGGAGTTTTTAATCTTAGTAAAACTGAGAAAAAAAAATTTTTTTTTCTTTTTTCTGAAAAAAAAAATTCTTAAGGCAGGTGTATGCGTATGTAACCAGTGTTAAGGCTTTTCTGCTTTGTGGATATACATGGGTTAGAATATACAATTTTGACATGTAGGATTTTATATGCATATTCCTATCTGAATGTGTCCTAACTAGCACTTCATTTCTTCCTTTTTAACCATGATTTTTTTTCTAGGTTTATTTTTCACACAGAAAGACAGTTTTGAAACTGTGTGTGTGAATTCATATGTAATAGGATTAATTTACATGATTGTATAGAAAGAAAATAACAAGTGGGGTTGTGCCTCTAATGCTGTTTTATGGTTAGTTCTATAAAATGGTGATGTTGCAAATTATCACAGATCTCAACTCATAGTCATGAGGTTAGATGGTATAGATGTAGAGGCCATAAATCAACATTTATTTTTTTTTATTAGGCCAAAACGAACAAAAGCAAGCATGTCTGAATTTCTTGAATCTGAAGATGGAGAAGTAGAACAGCAAAGAACGTATAGTAGTGGCCACAATCGTCTGTATTTCCATAGTGATACCTGTTTACCTCTCCGTCCACAAGAAATGGAAGTAGATAGTGAAGATGAAAAAGATCCTGAATGGCTAAGAGAAAAAACCATTACAGTAATTATTATCATCATCATTATTGGCAATTATCTTGCAGTGTTATTAATTTGTTTTGAATATTGGTTAATACGAACTAGACTTTTCCTGTAAAGGAACCTTTTTTTAAAAAAATTAAGGAATCCAAGAATGTACAATTTAAAAAAATTATGTCACTTTAAAAGTTACCAAGTTAGGGCTGGGTGTGCTGGCTCACACCTGTAATCCCAGCACTTTGGGAGGCTGAGGTGGGCGGATCACCTGAGGTTGGGAGTTCGGGACCACCCTGACCAACAGGGAGAAACCCGATTGCTACTAAAAAATAGAAAATTAGCCAGGCATGGTGGCACATGTCTATAATCCCAGCTACTCAGGAGGCTGAGGCAGGAGAATCGCTTGAACCCGGGAGGTGGAGGTTGCGGTGAGCCGTGATCACGTCATTGCACTTCAGCCTGGGCAACAAGAGCAAAACTCAGTGTCACAAAAAAAGTTACCAAGTTAGGCTGGGTGCCCTGGCTCATGCCTGTAATCCTAGCACTTTGGGAGACAGGCAGATTTCGAGACCAGCCTGGATGACCTGTCGAAACCCAGTCTCTACTAAAAATATAAAGAATTAACCAGGCATAGTGGCATATGCCTGTAATCCCAGCTACTTTGGGAGGCTGAGGCAGGAGAATTGCTTAAACCCAGAAGACGGAGGTTACAACATTACACCACTGCACTTCAGCCTGGGTGACAGAGTGAGACCCTGCCTCAAAACAAACAGAAAAGTTAACCAAGTTAAAGTGAAGACGGCTTTTCTTCAAGTAAATTTTGTATTGTGTGTTTTCATTTCTATATTTATAGGTAATTATAATTTAGGCTTTCCCTTTTAAAATGACACCAGGTGTGGTGGCTCACGCCTGTAATTTCAACACTTTGGTATGAAGGATCACCTGAAGTCAGGAGTTTTGAGACCAGCGTGGCCTACATGGCGGAACCCAGTCTCTAAAAGAAAATACAGCCGGGCGCGATGGCTTGTACCTGTAATCCCAGTACTTTGGGACGCTGAGGCAGAGGTGGATCACGAACGAGGTCAAGAGATCGAGACCATCCTGGACAGCTAAATTTTATATTTTCAGTAGGGATGGGATTTCACCATGTTGGCCAGGCTAATCTTGAACTCCTGACCTTGTGATTTGCCCGCCTCAGCCTCCCAATGTGCTGGAATTTTAGGCGTGAGCCCCTGTGCCCAGCCTATTCTGTGTTTAATAAGTGTTTTTCTTTATTTCTTTTTCCCAGCAAATTGAAGAATTTTCTGATGTTAACGAAGGAGAGAAAGAAGTGATGAAACTCTGGAATCTCCATGTCATGAAGCATGGGTAGGGTATTTCTAAATCAATTTAACTATTTTATTATTCTTTATGGTCTTTTGCTGTTTTGCATTCTAGAAATCTGTGTATGTTAGAATCTTATTTAAAATTCCATTAACGTAGATGTGTCCCAAATGTTATTCTAGTTCAGTGTTTTTTGGTTTGGTGGGGCTTTTTTTTTTAGGTACAAAGATGTTCCTTTTGATGCCGGGTGCGGTGGCTCACGCCTGTAATCCCAGTACTTTGGGAGGCCGAGGCAGGCAGATCACCTGAGGTCAGGAGTTCAAGACCAGCCTGACCAACATGGAGAAACCTCATCTCTTTTTTATTATTTTTGTTTTTTAATTCAGTCTCCGTAGAGACTGTCAAAAATTGCCGATGCCAACTATATTTCAAGTTGTCATGGCAGGGTATTGGGAAGAGTTTTCAGTTACCAATAATCGCGCCTCAGATAAACCTCATTGGCTATGATGCTGCCACTGTGCAAAGCTGAGAAACCCCATCTCTACTAAAAATGTAAAATTAGCTGGGCAGAGTGGCGTACGCCTGTATTCCCAGCTACTCAGGAGCTGAGGCAGGAGAATCGCTTGAACCTGGGAGGCTGAGGTTGTGGTGAGCCAAGATTGCGCCATTGCACTCTAGCCCGGGCAACAAGAGCGAAACTCTGTCTTAAAAAAAGAAAAAGAAAAAAGAATAAAAAATGTTCCCTTTGATACTGTTGAATAAATGTTATATTCATTAGTATTAATCAAATCAGGGCAAAAGCTGGGCCTTGTCTTCATTGCAGGATTTTATATCAGAGTTGTGATTCCATCTTCTTTCAAGAGGAAACAGGGTACTGCAACCCTACTGTCTTAGGAAAAGGTGTCATTATCATAGACCGTCAAAAAACACGGCTGGCCATCCTAACTCTTGTGTTTCACCCATGCTTGCAAACCCCATCAGGTTCACACTCAAAACATTTTATAGACCTCGGTACGGTGACCCATGCCTGTAATCTTAGCACTTTGGGAGGCCAGGGCGGGTAGATCACTTGAGGTCAGAAGTTTGAGACCCAGCCTGGCCAACATGGTGAAATCCTATCTCTACTAAAAATAAAAAAATTCGCCGGATGTCGTAGCACAACCCTGTAATCCCAGTTACTTGGAGGCTGAGGCACTAGAATCACTTGAACCTGGGAAGCAGAAATTGCAGTGAGCCAAGATTGTACCACTGCACTCCTACCTGGGCAACAAAGTGAGACCCTGTCTTAAAAAGGAAAAAAAAAACATAGCCACCTTGATGGGACCCAGGACCAGGGAGCAGCAGAAGGCAAGACAGAGCTGGAGGTTCATTTAATGACCCAATTTTCATTCCTTTTGTTGATAGGGAATATAGAAATAATATGCCATGTGTTACATGTCTGGAAGTCCTGAAATTACTTACCACAATTTTTAACAGTTGCTTAATTTTTCAGAAACGTGGCTTTTTGGATTTCTTTTTTTACCATTTCATAGAGGTGAAGGTAGAACAATTTTTATTTCTCATTCCTTTGTGGCTAAAAGTATGTTACCAGCTGGGTGTGGTGGCTCACACTTGTAACCCTAACACTTTATGATGCCAAGGCAAGAGGATCACTTGAGCTCAGGAATTCAAAACCAACCTGGGCAGCATAGCAAGACCTTGTTTCTGCTAAATTTTTTTTTAAAACACAGTTTCACTTGATTATAAGATGCTCGTTTAAGGCTGTCTTCTACAGCACAAACATTCAAGGTTTTTTCATTTATAGATAAGTGAAATAAATGGTAGGTGGGGGGCACTTTTGTCTTTTTACTATTGGGGCACCAAGGAGTTGGTGGGTAAGTTCTAGTCCAGATGTGTATACATGACCCATGGCCTATTTTTCTATTGCCCTTGAGCTATGAGTAGTCTTTACATTTTTAATGGATTGTACAAACAAAAAAAATCACATGGCTTGCAAAGCCTAAAGTATTTACTCTCTAGCCTTTTACAGATAAAGTTTGCCTGGTTGCTGTTCTAGTCATTAAGATTCACTTGAGTGAAGTATGTATGTGGAGGGTTGGGTTAATCTGTTTTATTTCTTTTATATTGACATGCTAGTTTCAAGATATAATCATAGTCAAATTACTTTATTCAGTTCTCATTCTGTTCATTGATCCAAATCTATTCATGTAGCAACTTTTGGGGTTCATCGTATAGTGGCATTCTAAAGTGGCAGATAGGCTGATGTTTTAAAACCTATAGGGAGGCTTTACATATTTTATGTTGGATTTTCAGTTAGAGAAGTACTGCTTCTGTAATAGGAAAGCATGTCAAGAACAAGAGAAAAAATAAAGGGGATTGTTAGTGTGTATAGGGAGAATTAATGGAAGTGGTGCTGGCAAGAGAAAAAAATATATGTATATTTTGAGATGGGAGTCTCACTCTGTCACTAGGCTGGAGTGCAGTGGCGCGATCTTGGCTCACTGCAGCCTCCACCTCCTGGGTTCAAGTGATTCTCCTGCATCAGCCTCCCGAGTAGGTGGGACCACAGGCACCTGCCACCATGCCAAGTTAATTTTTTTTTTTTTTTTTTTTTTTT